>JAOEHQ010046883.1:0-11217 GCA_025447715.1 Asclepias incarnata
TGGTTGTGAAACCAAAGTGGTTGTGAAGACAAGTGTTGTTAGTGAACAAGATTCCACCCAGCAAACCGATGGTGATCAGAAAATCAACACAGTGGAAGACACTCGTACAAAATCAATACAATCAGGCCACAAAGAAAGAAGCAAGGAGCCCGAGGAAGAAACCACAATGGTACAAAAGAATAAGGTAGTAAAAGATATGGATGATATGCGTCAAGGTACAGATACAACAACAACAACAGTACCCAATCCCTATCGAAGCGGGGTATGGGGGAGGTAAGATGTAGACAATCTTACCTCTACTCAAAGGTAAAGAGACTACTTCCATAAGGACCTCCGGCCAAAAGGGGGGAAGAATAATAACGTGTAGGGGATAGGGAAACATACCTGACGGCCGAGTAGCGCATAGCTACATTTAGGATAGATTATAGAACAGAAAACATAAGGCATAAAAACAAACAGAACGTTACAGATAAGAGCTTATTTGAGCATATTAAGGAACAACATAAAACGTATAATAAAAATATAGTAGTGTAAATAAGACAGGTAGCATGGAAGACATACATACATATAGTAGATTATACATGGAAGGCCTAAGGTCTGACGAGCCCATATAAGATAACAGGTGCTACTCAAACTATATTACAAATTAGATTTGGCCATATAGATAGTGAGGAAATTAAATCTGTTTCAGATTCAGTAGTAGATAAACATGACCCACATAGAAGAATCAATGGTGCAACAACAAGGAGGTGAGATGATTGTTGACGGCTGCGAAAGCCAACATGGAACAAACAGGACCATAAATACCAGAATTTTGTATAGCTTCAACAAGCAACTCGGTGGTAGAGACCGGGGAGACGGACGAGACAACTCTATGACACTTAACTTACCTAGTGTTAATAGTCAATATGGTCTGGTTGCTGTGGGACATGTTTTTGGGTGTTCCAGAATGGTATGGGATCCGGGAATCACCTGACGTAATTTTTGAAACCACACCTTGAGGACAAGGTGTGTTTTGCGGTGAGAGTAATGATATGATCTGTTGGAACTAAAAATACAAGGGAGCAAAGTGTCATTATTCAATAGTTAATTTAGTTAATTTCTTAATTTTAGTAATTTCTTGTTCACCAAGTTTAGGGTTAGACTTCATAGGCCACGCATTTTAGACACGAAGATTATTATTTGAGTTTTACTTTATCAGCGTTTTATTTTATTTATCGTTAGGAGCGGCTGAAGCGTCAATTATCAATTCAACAGCTGACTTCCATCGGCTTTGTTTGTGTTATCATCTTGTGTTATTGCTGTTTATCTTGTGGTTCATACCAAAATGCAGATGTATATAATGTAGCATAAGCTTAACAAAACTATCTATGGAAACTCACAGAAGAACCAACTGAAGGATGGCGGGATGGATGGGAACTTCTTCTGTCAGATGCTTTAGCACCAGTAACAGGAACCTTCCCCGTTCTACTAAATGGCCGAATAGAACTACTCCTGCCTCCATAAGTTATTGAAACTCTTGATTCTTGTTCTGCTTCACTCTATTTTGGCAAAGAACAATACACTATAAGTTAAAAATAAAATAAAAAAAAACTTGCCACTTTAATGAACCAGATGAAAATAAAGACCGAGAGTGTCTAGATATGTCTTTCGAAGCGATATGATATTTAACAATCAGTTGCATTATAATGGGTAGTATAAGATAATGCTTGTATCTGCTACTCTTGGTTTAAAGAAGCACGCCCAGGTGTAGGTGACCATAGGCGATGGGCAGACCACATTATGTTATTCTAGGTGGTCTTCATACAGTAGGTGACATGAAGTGGCATTTCTTCGCCTTTTAATGGAAGATGCATCAGAGCTTTTCTTCGCCCCACTTATGTTACTCGGGACTATTGTTAATGAGGTTTTATTTAGATTCCTTTTAAGTTTTAAGACCACTTTTTGAATACAAGTAACAAAGTTGCCAGATATTATTACTCATTAATTTTTTTGAAAACTTTTTGTAGGTAAGTGAAGTATAGTATGTATTTTTGTCATATAGAAAATGGTACTTAATACAAGTATTTGCCAAATACTTGTATCACTTATGATACAATGTGACTATGGTATTTGGTAATTGGTATAAAAAAGGAGTCTGGTATACATGAGTGTGCGCCTAAAGCCTTGCACATTGGCTTTCGGACCCAAATCGCCTTTTAAAACCAAGGTTTGATGTTTAAAGTTAAATCAATCAAATAAACCAATGTTGAGTGTGTGGTCAATTGTAACTGAATACTATTGTAGCCAGTGCAACACTAAAAAGGATGTCTATCAAAATAAGCAATCATAAAAAACCTTTGAAAACTGCTTATCTACTTGCTTATTTTAGAAGGAACAAAACACTTAAAAATAATCAATAACAATCTGGGTTTAAGTGCTTCAAATGTACTATTTAACATTAGTGTTTGTGTTCAACTTAGAACGAATAATGCTATTGTATGTATGATGCATCTAACGGTAATCTTGTTAGCATGGGATCTATATAAAGTGACAAGCGGCAACCATACATGTTGCCAAATCAGTAAAAGTAATATTAAATACATAGAAGTAACAATATTTTAAAGTTGAATACAAGCAATAGATACAATTTAAAGATAAATGTCTGAAATGCCAACATACTTTTCACTTTGTACACAATTGCATTGCGAACTTTTTTGAAAAAAAGGGTAAATAGGTGGGAACCCCTCTAGTCCCATGTACGGTCTTGGTACCCAAAGCACACACCGCATAGAACTCATGCTCGGTGACTCACCATTCTCACACATGGATCACAAGATATAGTTTCTCTACTTGCCTTTGGCAAGGTTTGAACCTGTGACATGCAGCCTTCATTTGTGGGTCCATGTGGTCACATGGTGGCAGTACCACTCCATCTAATGAACCTTTTTTTTTTTTTTTTGGTACAACAACTAGTACAACAAAAAAGTTAAACGAACTTTCAAAATTTTCACATATGGTAATTAAACTTTCAGAATTTGTACATGTATGGTCATTAGAAAATTCAAATTTTCATGACCATATATGAACAAATTTTGAAAGTTCATGGTCATACTTGAAAGTTTGATGATAATAATAAATTATGATGTGTATATGTGAACAAATTTTGAAAGTTGGTTCAGCGATTAAGTCAATAGAAAAAAAATTTAATGGTGCAATTGTGTACCAAAAAAAAAAAAAAGAAAAAGTACAATGACAATTCAAGGCTTTATCCCTACAATTTAATGCCTTTATCCCTACAATTTAATTCCTTTATCCCTAGAATATCTCGCGGATTTTGAGATGTTTTTATCCAGTGTCTGGACTGAAAATTAACCACCATAAGTCATGTTTTTATGGCATTAACCTCCCCTCTGATGAATGTACTAGGTCGTGTTCCACCCACATATGCAAACCAGGACTTTTCCCTATCACCTATCTTGGACTAACAGTTCGTGCTAACATGAATTTGGTAAAAAAAAATTGGGCACCAGTTATCAAAACCTTCGAAAACCGTCTTTCTCTATGGAAAGCCTCAACCCTCTCCCTAGGAGGCCGCATTAACCTTATCCGGTCAATGCTTAACAGTCTCCCTTCATACTACTTCTCCTTGTACAAGGCTCCGGTAAGTGTTCTTTCTAAACTCGAATCCATTCGTAGGATCTTTTTTGGGGTGGATCATTATCGCATAAGAAGATTGCCTGGGTTTCTTGGGACAGGATAACTGCTCCTGTAAAGTCGGGTGGGCTCGGTTTGGGTAGTTTGCAAATAAAAAATCTTGCTCTTTTGTCTAAATGGTGGTGGTGTTTTCGTGTTGAACCGGATAGTCTTTGGTGTAAGGTTATCTCGGCCATTCACTCATCTACATGAAATTGGTTCCCCATTCCTGTTAAAAACAATTTTGTAGGAGTTTGGAAATCCATTGCAGGTTTAAACTCCCACATGTCCCAGTTTGATATTGCTTTGGAAGGTTTGTTCACAGGTTCTTTAGGCAATGGAAACTCTCTTAGGTTTTGGATCGACAATTGGATAGGCAACACTCCATTTCATTCGGCATTCCCTGATTTGTTTAAATTGGAAAAATTCAAAAGTTGCCTAGTTAGTGATCGATGCACAGGTGGTGGCTCCCTCTCTCATTGGAATTGGTGTTGGATTCGGCCTCCTTTATCTCAGATGGAATTATACCAACTTCAAGATATGCTCTCAAAGATTCAAAATGTTACCCTCTCTAATACAAATGATTCCTGGATGTGGAATTTAGATATCTCAAATGGCTTCTCGGTCAAATTCGTAAGGACATGCCTCCAAATTTCAACATTTGGACCCAACAACTGGATATTCCCTTGGAACAAATGTGCACCTATAAAACCTAATGTCCTTGGCTGGCGTATAGAGATGGAGAGAATTACAACATTAGATCAACTTTCTCGCAGGAATATCCCGGTCTCATCCCCTCTATGTTCACTCTGCAGCTTGCAAAATGAAACAAAGCACCTATTCTAACACTGCCCCTTTGCAGATTCTATTTGGAGCTATCTCCAAACCTGGTGTCGAACCCCCTCCAAAAACCTCAAAACCTGAAAGAACTGATGGTGTTCCATAAGACCATCCTATCAAGCAATAAGCACCAGGACCTTGCTGGTCTCATAGTCATCACGTTCTGCTGGGTGATATGGAAATGTAGAAACGATAGAATCTACAACAACAAACAGCCATCCCTCAGATATGCATTCAAAGAACTAAAATCAACGAGCTTTCTCTGGTTATCCCATAGGTCGACTTCCTCCACACTCACTTGGTCCCAATGGAGTAGCTTTAACGTTTAATTCCCCTCTGTAATTTCCATGTTCTTTAAAAATGTTGGTTTGCTTTCTTCCCTGTACTTTGCTATGTATTTCCTAGCCTCTCGCTAGTATCATATCAATAATATTTCTATTTTAATGTTAAAAAAAAATAACAAATGCACAAAGGGAATCTACATGATCACTTAAATGGTTTGTAATTAATTAATTAATATATGTTCTATTTGTTGAGTTATCATTTAAAAGGCGAATTTCATTAATAACAACATATATGTTACAAAGCAGATTAGTACAAAATATAACAGCTATATATATACATGAAGTTGAAAGTCATCCATTTCTCCCACACTAAGTTCAATCTTGGGGACCAGTTCTTAATCCATAAGAAACCCAAAGATTGAATGTCCTCAACGATCTCTTTGGCCGTAGCCAAAGTCTCCTTAAAAAACCTTTCATTTTTTGACTTCCATATTCTTCAACATGCAAGCAAAACTATCGACTGAAAAATACCTTTTGTATTTGGGCCAATCTTAGCATCATTATGTAGCTCCAACGGGCGAGTCACCGAGAAAGCATATATGGGGGGAGTTTTGCACCATGCTCCAATTCGGTACCAAACCTCATTCGCCAATGGACTCGAAATCAACAAATGGTCAAGCGACTCAGTGGATTCATTACACACTGGGCAAAGATTACAAAGGATCCTCGCATTCCTTTTCTCCAAACTATCCTTAGTTGGAAGACGATTTATTCCCGCTCTTCATCCGAAAACATTTATCTTAATGGGTAACCACTTATTCCAGATGAAGCGAAAGGAATCTCCCAAAACTGGTTGTTGAAATAACTTTTTACAAGCTTTAACAGAGAATAATCGATCCTGTCCACCAGCATCCTAAACCACGACCCACCCCATTTTGTCCAGATCCCGATTCGCGGTACATATGCTCGTCAAGATTGATTGAGCAATTGAACTTTTGAAGAAAAAAAACGTAAAATTATTTTAGTTTTAAATTTCTTTTCTAAGTTGTTTTGATCTTTTTAAGGTTTGACATATTATAAATCGACATTTCAGAGAAAAACATGCACGATTTTGAAGATTTAGATGGGATCCGTAAATGAAAAGAAGTATTGATTCTTGAGATTAATATCAATTGGATTAACTATATTCATGAAAGTATTTAAAATTCTTTGTGTTTTATTTATTGAATTTTCATCCGATTAGATATTTGAATAACCATATTTGTAAATATATGATCACCTGTTAATTAAGTTTAATTAACTAACTTTATTTAATGAAATGAGTTTATGATTACAAATATATTATTCTATTAAACACATGAGACTAAATTCTAGATTTTTAGTGAAATATACATAAGTGATATCCTTAATTGAAAGTACATATCCATTCAAAATGACCTTTTTACGTAATGCGACCATACGTATAGACTTCATACAAGTGACATAATTAACCAATTTTGTATAAAACCCTTTAATGCATATCAATGAGTCTCCTAAACTTTAATTGCATATATCTTGTAGCATATAGCGCTAACATTGTTTGATTTCTCCTTTTGTAGTTCGAGTGTTCGACCAATCCACCTTTTGTAAAATGTAGTGATTTATATTACTCTTCACAACTTGTTTTCATATAGAGAAAAACATGACACATATATACGACTATATGTAGTTGGGATGGTGAGGCAACCATGTTTTACTCACGACACAGAGGTTCAATCCTCGGCTTGGCTGGGGTTTTTCATGGAATGGAGCTATATGGTGGGCTTAGGCTACCCAGCGCTGTCTGCATTCGCTGGATTACCCCGGGCTTTATTCATTGGCCGTTCAAAAAAATATACGACTATACAAGCAAGCCAGGGACCATGACTAATAAATGCTATACTAAATACTATTGTATTAATTATAACCTAATTAAAATAGATTGGGTGAACAATGTTTTTTGTCTTTATGTTTTTTTTGCTATGAAATATATATCAACTGTGCGGGTTAAAGAAAGAATAAGGGGTTTGGTTTGGTTGGGCCGGTTGAGTTGTGTTCGCAAAGTGCTTCCCCTCACCCAAACTTATGAGAACCTTTGACCTTTGACTATAAATTTCCTCAATAATAATGTAAAATATAGTGTGAATCATTCATGCATATTGAAATTCTTGATCATATCCTTACTTATCTAACAAATATTTCACTTTCTATTTGTGTTTGTTTTTGATTTTGATTCTTAGTCACACGCACAAACGTGTATAGTTGATCTTAGTCCAACTATCGGTATCCATGAGTTGATGTGATGATGCACTTGATGGGAACTATTGACCAAACAAGTTGCAATCGGGGCAGAAGAGAAGATAACAACTTCAATTCTAGCTGTATTTTAATGCTTAAATTACCTAACAACTCCCACCTACAATATCTCATTTATAGTACTAAAAAGGTATCACAAAAATAAGTTGATCAATGTTTGGCAACACATGTCTGTCGTTCAAAGTGGTGGTGTTTTCTTAAAAAAAAGATATATATATAGATACTATTTTGAGATTAAGTTTCTTAAAGGTGCATTCTTTCAATAATAACTCTTGAAATACAAAACTATTTGTTGTATATTTATTATTTAACATTATCATTTCTATTTCTATATACTTAACATATGTCGATTGTCTTTTAACTTCTCATCACACATGGCCACCACCTACAAAGTCTGGGCCCTACCATGTGATGTTCTTAAGTGGCACATGTTTTATCCCGCTTGCAAGCATGATTGAGAAATATTTAAGTATTTGCTCAAGTGTGAGGTATTGGGTGGAGGTGTTTTATTGGAACATGTATTGTATGGTTTGTACATGTTGGTACCAATGCAGTACTGGAGATCAAGGGGTTCCCTTCGATTTACCCTTTTTTTTCTTCTCATCACACCTATCAAACATATCTATCTTTTGACACCAAGATAATGAAAAGAACGATATTACCAAGGGAGTGCTACAACTATGATTAATATCAAGTTAGTTCATTTAATTGGAGAAAATGTTACCTACTTTAACAAATAGATAATTTCCTAATTTTTTCACAATGTACGTATATTGAAGATGCAAAGCCCAATATATACTCTCTGTTTTTTTTTTGAACGGCAACTGTCAAAAAGAATCAGTCCTCCACCATCCAAGGGTGAGGGTCTTTACTCAGACCATGGTAGTCGATTATCTTAACCGGAACCTATTACATCATTGCTGAGAAGGCATACAAAGAAAAACCCCACAAAGACTTCCACTAGGAGTAACAAAGATTGAACCTTTGACCTCTTAGGTAAAATCTAGGTGTCTTACCACTTCGACCATGAATCATTGACTTCAATATATACTTAATGAGATGATATTGGAAAAGTTAAAATCTTGATCTCCCACTCTTATTTGTCGATCATGCCCTTCTATGTGAGAATGAAGTTGTAAATACTTAACTAGAGTACTTAAGAAGCATATATTTTTTTTAACGTTCGAGTTAGTATGTTAGCGATCGAGCTTGCAGTGACATCTAATTGGGTAGTATGCAGACACTCTGAGACTAGGCATAACAGGGAAGACTCGGACTCGAGACCTCCACCTTAAAGGAAAACACTCCTGACCAACCCTTCTTCTATGAAGGATTGGCTTCTAAGAAGCACATTTCATGTGGTAAATAAAACAATCCATTGTAAGCCTTTTCTTGGCCTCCTCAAAAGTTTTAACGCTATTTTAACCTTACCTTCACCCGTGACACACGTTCTATTCAGGACATGGAAGACATGTACCTTACCTTGGTGTTTTCAAGAGCTAAATTATCAACCATTTGATTGAGAGACACTACCTTTAATTACATGTTGGGTACTGTTTAAATCGGGATGGCAATTTCGAATACGATCCATTACACGACACAAATATAACATGTTTAAATAGGACATGGAAGACATGTACCTTACCTTGGTTTCGGCTGGCGTTACATGGGCTTGCTTCACATCAACACAACTAACATGTTAAAATGGGTTGGGACGTTGGGTCTAAAGACATAGGTCAAGAGTTCGATCCTCACCTCCTACATGCTGGAGGTCCTTATGTGGAAGACAGTATTAGGCATGGTTGTCACTTTATATCAACTTGCAAGTTCGGATGTTTCACCCTTTTTCATTCATTGGCCAAATTAAATGATCGCTAAGAAGCTACAAAGTTTGTTGTTAGACTAACAGGAATGGTAAAGTAGATCACGCCCCATTGTGTCAGCTTTTGATTTTTTTATTTTTTTAAATTTATATTTATATTATTTTTTTAATTCTGTGTGTGAGCTCAAAAAAATGCACGCCCGTTCCGGGTGTAAAGCTTCACACTTTTTAAGGCAAATATTTGGAAAGTTGGCACACCTTTTAATGAAAAAGTGACAAAAAGTGTGGGGGCATGCCCCCCATTCAGGTTAGCAATCGCCATTTTTATGGCCGCCTCAGCGGCCACACTACCGCCAGTGGCGGTATGACTGTATGAGCAATGTCTCGATTTCGGTTGCCACCGGGTTCTATAGAGCCTTGACTACGCCAGTTGACTTGATCACTTGAGTATAATATCTTTAACAAAAAAAAATTAACTTTTTACAACAACAATACTCAATCCCGTCAAAATCATTCGTTTATTTAAGGTTGCCTTAGTTATGTTACATAGATCCACAACATAAATAGCTGCAAGAATCGAAACCACAGTGAGATACAACTAATTTCATCACTATGTACTATATACCAAAAACTAAATAAATATATATATTTAATACTCCGTATTTAATAATAAGGAAACATAAGCTACAAAACTGGTTCTAACCTATACAACTTCTAACATATACAACCATACATGCAGCAAAGTTATTCATCAGCTTTGGACATCACGGAGAGCCGGCTAGGCCTCCTTTGAAAATCGTTCCGTCGTCTCTGCTGATGAGACGACGGACGAATCAAAGATGCCAGAGCTCTCTTCACAAGATCGCCTTCCACGGTCCCAATCCTCACAAGCGAATTCGTCATGGCCGATCTTCTTGCATACAATCTATGTGACCGATACGACAAATCATTTTCATTACTACTTCCATTCGTATTTCTCGTACCATTATTTGAGTTCTTATGTAAACTACATCGAAAAGACCCCGGATGTGTCGTGGGTGAACACAAACATGTTTTCCTTGACCCATGACTCCACACTTTGTTACTATTAGTATTATTAGTATTACTATTATTATTATTATTATTACGGTCACTTATGTTTCTTCTGGCAACTGAGCTGTCAGAAGACCTGTGACCGTGATCCAATGAAAATCGGACTAAATAAGTTGGTGTCATGCAACCCTTGCGTACACTTACACGTGTAGGGGATGTCGATCTAGATGCTGATGAGAAACTAGACATTGAACGTGTCGAAATTGAGGATGAACAAAATCTATTAGACGGCGAATTTGATCTTTGGAAATTACTACGATTGTAAGAAGATCGACAGGAATTGTTTTTCTCCATAACGTTATATAAAAATTTTATATGATAATAGTGTGAAAATAAGGGAATTTTGAGTATTGAGTTTGGCAAACCTTAGTGTGACATAATGTATGGTTTATATAGTGATATAAAAATTAGTGGCGAAAATGAAAATATAAACTTTTGGAAGGTTATTTACGTAATTGTCTTGGCCGTTGGTTAAAGGAAACAACGGCTAAATGGTGCGGGTGGGTTAGGCTGTGGGCGGTGGTTAACGATGAATGAAGGTTTAGATTACGCGCTTGAAAGAGAGTGAGAGTGAAGCTCGTTTGTGGGTGGTGCGTTGATTTTGGTTGTGTTTGATGCGAGTGGGGATGGAGGATTTGTTGTTTGGGCGCGGAAATGAAAGTTGGGGTGCTGGTTGTCACATGAGTTAAGGATTGATTGTGAGACCGACATGTGTCGTGTGTTTGTGTGATATAAAAAGGTGAAGTGAAGACCCAAATAGATATAGATATGATTGCAAAAAATAGATTTGAATTTTTTTAGGGGGGCATGTACCCCGACCACCAATTATGTAATCCGACCACCCCTTTTGGAGCGACCGTCGCTCCTAAAGGGGTATACGGAAAAGTTTTCGTCGACAGCATACGACAAAGGCACAGTAACATGCCACGTACACCCCTTTTGGAGCGACGGTCGCTCCAAAAGGGGTATACGTGGCATGTTACTGTTGAATCTTACTGTTACTGTCTGGTTATATTCAGTAGATCGCACAAGCTCATTTCATTCATTCTAGTTTCATTCCTAAAACATTTCTCCTCCACTCGCTCCGTCAGTAACCACCAGTCCACTAACCACATTACAAGCCATCACTGTTTATTATTTTAGATGGATTGCTTGGAGGACATTTTCTTA
>JAOEHQ010046884.1:0-11214 GCA_025447715.1 Asclepias incarnata
CTCTCTCTCTCTCTCTCTCTCTCTCTCTCTCTCTCTCTCTCTCTCTCTCTCTCTCTCTCTCTCTCTCTCTCTCTCTGCCTCCCTCTCTCCCTCTCCCTCCACCACTTTTCCACTTTTCTTTAATCTCAACCACTTATATACCACCATTTATCAAAAGTCCCCCACTTAAATAAGATACACCACTCCCCCATCTTAAAATAACATCTTGAGATATGACATGACATCACATGACGCAAGTAAAACAGAATAAATAAATCTAAGGCCACTTCTAGACAAAAAGTACAAACCTTACATCATACTAGCATACAAAACATGATCATCAAAATGACCCAATCAAATACCCAAATACTTGATTACCATATACGTTTTATTTGCCTTATAGTTGACTTTAAATAGTATATACTCTTCATAATATTCATAATATTCATAATATAGTAATTGTATGATTTAGTTTTATGTCATTCTTGAATTTAAAATATATTATACATATCCAAATAAATAGATTATTGTATTGAAACTTCAAATTATTTACATTACAAAAAAACCTAGTCAAGTAAATGCATTGATATTATTATCAACCTTAATAAGAACTAAGCGGGGCCACAATTATCGTGTTGATACGATTTCGTTATGCAAATGTATTTTGGTTGAATTCACAACCGCTTAATTAAAAACCACTCTGTCAGAGATATATTTGCTCAAAAGTTTGTCATACCAAATATATATTTATTTAAAAGGACATTAGGTTCCGCCTGTGCGTTACACGGTTTCAATTATTGTGAATACGTTTTGTTATTGATGCGGTTCTGCTATATATGTTTGCAAAAAATTTTGGCATATCAGATGTATACTTATTTATTTAGGGCAATACCACAACCACATTCAAAAGTTTGGAATATCGAATATATATTTATTTTGTGCAAGAAAATCGAAAATAAAAATAGAAAAAAAAAATTATACATGAAAACAGAAATAAAGCAAAAAAAAAAAAAAACACAACAAAAACCAAAATAATATAATTGATTAACTATTACGGTACTAACGAAAACCAATTTAAAAAGGGCTTAGTATTTTAAAATGCAAGAAACTTTACACGTTTTGTCATAGTGAGTATCCAACTTTAATTCTGTGCATTATATGTAAGTAACTTGTTATTTTGATCAAATCATGTCACAGTTTTACTTGCACCAATCAAAAACTTGCACGTGGTAGCTCACATGGTTTGCCACGTATACCTTTTTACATGATTCGACAATACGTGTAAAGTTACTTACACTTTAAAGTACTAAGCCCATTTAAAAACCACAATAATCGTTTTGTATTGCTTCAAGCCGGTCCAAAAACCAAAAAATAAAATCATTGGTTCAATATGATCAAATGAAAAACTACAAAATTCGTGAGAAGTCTCATAACTCTCTTTCTTGAATACTTTCACTTCTCTCATTTTAAGTTGAAATGAACTAGAAGTTAAGGGTGTTAAGTGTCAATTTTTAATATTAGTATTTTTAGTCTTGGAAGTTACTTGTTCACTAAGATTAGGTCTAAGTCTATTAAGTCTTTAAATAAGGCCTGCGTGCCATTCGTTTGAAAGAGAAAATTATATGTTCGTTCTTTGAACTAATTAGGAGTCATTGAAACTCAAATCTAGTTTAGCAGTCACTGGAGCCGACATCAAATTAGAGCCAACCTTCCTGTAACATGTGGTAGTGAAAAAAATATATATATTACTGTTCACATCGGTACTATTCATCTGGAAAAAAATCCTTTTTTTTATATAAAATTTACAGGTTTTGCAACCTGTGATATTTGTTTTGAAGATGGGGTTTGATGAGGATTTGTTGAAGAAATCATGGTGATTTTGTGGAATCGGGTGTCGCCACTTTGGGTTTCTGTCCAACAACCGCGACACACGTTTTGCCGTCAAAGGTAATATGTTTTGGGGTGGATGAAGATCAGTTTAATGATGCTCCTATTAAACCAATAGTGGTTGAAGTAAATGTCGAAGATGGTAGTGGTTCAGACGAGCTTATGGCTGCTCTATATGATCCGGAAACAGCTCCAACAACAACAACCATACTGGTGTCAGAAGATTTTGGGCATAAGTTTATTGACAACCCTGCTTATGCTCCTATTAAACCAACAATGGTTGAAGAAAGTGACGAAGATGGTAGTGCTTCAGACGAGTTTATGGCTGCTCCATGTAATGCGCAAACAGCTCCAACAACACCAACTATACCGGTGTCAGAAGATTTTGGGCATAAGTTTATTGACAACCCTGCTTATGTGTTACCTGAGGCTGCCTTGCCGAAAGGTTGCCCTAATGAAGGTGTTGCCGGAAAATTTTTTTGATGAGGAAGACAACATCTTTATCGGGAGTACAATTCAAGTTGTAGGGCAAAACCATAGCCTATTCAAACCTGTTATGAAGTTGAAGTAGCAACTTAATAATTTTATTGAGCAGTCTTTAAAAAACTCTGGTTATGTTGAACATGGACTTAGGGTATGGTTGGAAGACAAATCCATGATTGGGTTTATTTTACAATTTCAATATGATCAGCAAGCTATGGAATTTCAAGTCAGAATTTGGGATCATGGAATTACTCAAGGCAACTTTTCAACGCAACACTTTGAGGACAAGGTGTTTTTTAGGACGGGAGTAATGATATGAACTAGAAGTTAAGGGTGTTAAGTTTCAATTTTTAATATTAGTCTTTTTATTCTTGGAAGTTACTTGTCCATAAAGATTAGGTCTAAGTCTATCAAGTCTTTAAATAAGGCATGCGTGCCATTTGTTTGAGAGAGGGAATTATATGTTGATTCTTTGAACTAATTAAGAGTCACTGGAAATCAAATCCAGTTTAGGAGTCCCTGGAGCTCAAATCCAGATTATCATTCTTAACAGGCGACTTCAGCTGGTTTTGTTCGTGTCAATTCTTTGTTCTTGGCTTTGTTTCTTATTAAATTCTGTTTCTTTTGTCAATTGTTGCTGGAATTCGGTGTTGATACACATCATAATTAAGTGTCCATATTTTTATTTAAGGTTGTTTCAAAATAAGTGTCTATTTTTAAAAATAAACACATTGATTTTATAAATATATCTTTGATAAATTGTACGCAAGTTAGATTGTCAATTAATTATTATTAGTATTATGATTATGGTTTTCTAAAACTATGTATATTTTGAAAGTGGATATTTAAAATAAGACGATTATGTGTCATTGTTTTACCAGCTCACAGTTTTAGAAACCTTTAGAGGATTATGTGTCATTGTTGGACGCCAAACAACCCAAGCCGTCACAACAGCTTTCTCGACTTCACCAGTTTTATTCTGTTGTTGTTGACGGATGACATCATATACCCAATATTTAACTATATGTGTGTCAACAGAAAAGTAGAAAAAGGGGGGGGGGGGGGTGTTTTGTAAATAGGCATATGATGTTCAAAACCCAAAAATCTCTGTCGACGTCGAACAAACTGGCATGGTCTTGGAAGTGACGCCGGACCATAGTCACAGTAAATGGAAACTCACCTGCGTTTTTCGATCCAAAAAGATCGTATCGAAACGCAGTACAAAATAGTACCAAATGTGGCCGGTTTGCAATCCAGAACGTGAAATTGAGGCATTCCTATTCTGGGGAATTATCAGATTAATTGCCTAAAGAACACGTACCGGACTAAATTGGAACGCCGTACCGATGCTGATGAGCCTCCATAACAGATCCATAAATAATATTCATTGTATTTAATTTGAAGATATGGCCGACCTTTTTTATTTGATTTTAATATGGAAAGGATTGGACCAATTGGGCATGTTTAAATTAATCGAATGTCTTCAAATATATACCATATTCACCTATATTTGAGTCTATAAGTTGATATAGCAATGTTATTACATTCATTCACAAAAACTATTCCATATCATACATACGGCACTAATACAATTCAATGGCAAAGGAAAAGAAAAAAGACAAAGGCTAGATTAGTTTTATGAAGTTTATATTATGTTATGAATTTTGATTATGAAAAGCTTTTGAATTTTTGTATGAACAAGAAATTTCTATTATAAATTTTGGCTGTTAATATGTTTTGTATAGAATTCACATACCAAATATGGTACACTGTACCGCATACCTAATTGGTGTTCCGAATGAACCAACCCCCCCCCCCCCCTTCACCCCCCAAAAAAATCGTACCAGATTTTAGAGATGTACAAACTACGTACCGGTTTTCGTTTTGCGTACCGGACGGTACTGCGTTCCATGTGACTATGCACCCGAAGCCAATTAACAGGGCCGGCCCTAGGGGTGGGCCAAGTGGGCGACAGCCCGGGGCATCACTATCGGAGGGGCAGTAAGTTACTGATCTACATATTTCTATACTAGATTTGATGTATAATGAAAAAGAAAACAAAAACTTGGAGTAGTTTTAATGGTGGATATTGTAGCTGGGTTTTGACAGGAAGATGACAACCTTTTTTATTTGCTTTTTTCAACTTTTATCGTTAATGCCCTTTTACTTATTCAAAACTACATATTAACCCCTTAATATTTTATAGTATATCCAATTATAGTTATAACTTATTTACATATATGTAACTTATTTTACATGTACAAGTTATTGTTATTATTTTATTTGTTCGAAACTAGTTATTTACTCTTACAAAAACACAATCGTTATTTATTATTTTGTTTGTTCCTTTTACTTTTATCGTCCGTCATACTATATTTGTTTGTCGCAAAATAATACTTGAACTCTTTAAAAAAGTACATTCATTACTCAATCAATTACGCCTGTCTCCGTCCATATTATTTTTATTATCCACGTTATTATATATATATATATATATATATATATATATATATTTGTAAATATTACACGAGACCACGAAAATCTACAAAACTGTCGAAACATCGCTATACCCATTTGTGTACAAAGTTGGGGCATATTTCGACTTGGCTCGCCCTCGGCATCAATAAACTCAGGACCGGCCCTGCCAATTAACCGGGTGTTCTTACCGGATCGTATCTATTTTCTTACATTATATTACCTTTTTATGCTTAAATGTACACATGCATGTATATCCAACACATCAAATCATAGATAAGGCAAATACGACCTGAAGACAAAGACAAGACAAATGGTTTGGTTTAATTTGCACGAGGGATCCCTAATGACTCCTTGGTCTAAATGGTCTCCCTCCCACTTGACATTTAAGAAACACCCATTGATATCTTACCTTCAATATTTCAATTATTCGTTATCAAAGAATCCCTACACATTTACTCTATACACGAAGCACCAGTGTTCTTTGTCTCCATGAATTTATAGTTTGAATTTAGTTATGAATTTCAGAATTCTATTACTATTATAGTTTTTTTTATCTACACTTACATAGTTGTATGTCACGCAAGTACTTGACCATATAAATGATTTCTAGTTATCATTAGCAAAATATACATATAGGTTCTGTTTATTAAAAAAAAACTATTAAAGTAAAACATATAAAACAATTCTTAACTTTTAACTGAAAATCATTGTTCATCATGAAAATCTTCTGGCATCAATGTATATACTTGTGTTCTATGAATTCTCCGTGCATCAGTTTTATCATGATCCAATTACCAAGATCTTATCCTATTTGTTTTACTTTAATACTTAATTTAAAATAACCAACCCATATACATTAATATAATTTTTCAATTTAAACATTTTAATCTATATATGTTTCGCTAGTTTCTTTTACTTCAAAACTAGATTTAGACTCGTGTCAAATACAGGAGATGTCTATGAAATTTTAAAAATAAGATGAATTATTAGATATATGTATTCCAAAAGACCTTGTAAACTCAAATATAAAAATATATGAAAAATAAACTGGCAAATTTAAATGTAAAGAATGTAAGTAAAATTAAAGTAAAAGAATGTAGTATTGAAACATTTGAAAGCATATATTTTATTTCATCTTTTGTAACACTTCTTTGTAGATCGACATTTGTTGTACTATTTTTTTGATATGTTATCTTTGTCGCATATCAACATTTTGGGACCTTTTTTTTTATTTAACTCGAGAAATTGCAGCGTACAATTGTCCTTGTGTAAAAACTGGACGTTGTAAATGCAAATGAATAGTTGATAAAAAAATTATTCTCGACTTTTGTTAATTGTCATTGCGAAAGAAACCACCAATAAGAATTGTCTTCTATGAAATATGAATGGTAATCTTCATCTGATGGCGTCTTTACTTTATGGATTTTTACAACGGAATAGTTAAATTGTCTTCTATGAAATATGAATGGTAATCTTTATCTGATGGCGTCTTTACTTTATGGATTTTTACAACGGAATAGTTGTACTAACATATTGGGTGGTTTTTCCCGTTTTGGTAGTTCAACTTTTCCCTTCAAACAACATAATGAATATGATTTTATTTTTAAGTACGCGTTTTGATGATTAGTGCAAATTAAGTACATTAAAAGTTTGAATACTTTGATGTGAATTGATATTTTGGACAATATAACAACTAAAAAAGAGTAAATTTTTCTAGATAAATTAAACAATACAAATTGTTTTTTAAATAAAATTTTAATATGTAAGATCAAATTTATATACTTATCAATTGTGGTAGTGGCCAACCAATAAGGGAAAACCCAGCCGTCGTTTTGAATGCAAAGAGTGTCGTTGGACACTATTCATGATGATATTTTTGTAATTATCATCACCTTTATGGTTATTTTAATATCATGTATTAAATAATAACGGATACTTTTATACGTTATTATTTTGCTGTGGTTGCTATGTTATCCTTCGTTTGACGTTGTTTGTCCGTGATGCTTTTGTAATTAACATCATTTTCTTGTTGAAATTAAAGGTAAAAAATATTTGATATGATATATACTTATTAAATAATTTTGATTAAATTGTAATTTAAAAAAAGTTGTAAAAGTAAATTTCAAAGTGTTTTAAAAATAAGAATATGATTGATTGACAATAATGGATTTACTAAATTAAAAAACCAATATTTCTTTGGTGTTAGTTTTGTATGAAGTTTAAGTTTTTTTTAATTTCAATTTAATTGAATATTTTAAATATGATTATGACATAAGCAAAAGTTAATTTAAAAGAATGAAGCTTTATAATTGATTAATTAGTTATCAGAGTAACCATCATTTAGTATATATATAAAGATGAAGCTAGATAAAGATAAAGATATTTCTAAATTAAATATAAAGTTAATGCCTTAATGGTATAGAATAACAAAACTTTTTCATATATATACCTGTTGTGATAATGACATAATTTATAATTTATTGCATGTTCTAAAATATAGTCAAATTTAACACTTTTTTTTTTTCTCATTTAACAACATCCATTTTAAGTTGATGTAATATTTTTCTTCATATTTGTTTACCTTTTAATTTGATTATACGTACTTATAAGTACTATACCGTATATCCAAATTTATCGTAATTTTCAGAAAATAAACAAATATACCTACTATATTAAATTAATTATGGCTTTTTTTTATGTAAGTAAATATTGAAATTCTAAATACCTTTACATGATTTTAATACTAAACCTTAGTTATTAATGTTTTTGGGTAAAATTAGTTATTAATGTTTCATAATTATTAATGCTGAAAATTGATACAAAAACGTAACGAATTCCATTATTATGGCTACACAAGTTAATTACAAGTACCAAAATGGCTGAATTAAACGACGTAATTTGATTATGACTTCCCAGTGTACGTATTCGATCTCTTATCACCTTAGACATGAATTATTATCGAATCTACATTTCATCTTTAAAATTGGATTCATAAACACATTAAAAAGAGTGAAATATATTTAGCAGGAAAACGAGACAAGTTTAATACATTTTCATGCGCTTATAGGCCTTCTGTAGTAGTGCGTCTAATTGGGCATTAGACCTCGGACGTGCGTCTCCCGTCGACGCTACTACTAGTGGCTATTATTGGAGCCGGCGTCGATCCGTTTGTTCTTGGCATAGACGTGCACAACGCGAGGTTTGTGGGGTCCAGATTTGAGTTTTTTTTTTTGTTCCAATATATGTGTGTTGTATACTTGTATGTATATGTGTATGGAGTGCGTGTGTTGTAGATGTAGTTGCGTATCTATGGTGAAGAAGAAGATAACATATGAATATATCTATATTTATATTTAATATAAATTTTCGTTTTAACCCTTGAACTTTTAACTGTTTATCAGATAATTGTAATAGTTTTAAAAGTTTACTTTTAAAGCCTAAACATACATATATATATTTTTTGTTTATAACTTATTATTAATAAAAATTTTAAATTAATTTGTTTTTTAATTTTATATAAATTTGTGTAAAGAAAAACGGAAATAATAAAATATTTGAGGATGAGGTGAAAGAATATGTCTTAGTACGAGTGGGTATTTTAAAAGAAAGAGAAAAGCTGATATAATACTGATATAGCCGGAAGAATAAGGAGAAGAAGTTCCTAATACAAAAGGCCTAATGAAACAACTCATAACGTAATACTCCGTATTATTTTGGGGAGAAAAAAGCATGGGTGGTCAACTCTCAAGCACCAAAGTGTTATATATCCTTTTTCACCATAAAAGCTTATGCATATATGGATTCTTCATAACTTTCCTTCATCCCAAAACAACCGTAGTCCTTATTCACCTTTAATGAGTTTAATCCTATAAAGACCGAAAGAATCATTGCATGAAAACTTATAATTATTACAGCTTCTTTTTTTTTAAGCGTTATCACAGCTTTGTTTGGCATGCATGTATCTGAATCTATCAACATTATTCCTTTATATAAGCGTACACACATCCATTAGGAAAATTTAGTTTGAATAAGTCTAGTTGTTTTATTTTATCGTATATATTTCCCTATTTTTAGGTAGTCTGGTTTTGATCTTTTCTTAGCCACGTTGTTAACATATGCATTACATGGATCAAACCAGACTACCTAAAACTAAGGTATAGTCTACAACTAGACTTATTCAAACTAAATCTTCCTAACAATCCACCCTTAAACTAATATGCAAAAACCTGCGGTTAGTGAAGCATAACCCGCCAAGCTAAGTGACTCGATCTCTCAGCATCTTGATCAAATAGAGTTCTAACTTCAATGGCTTTGTCATACCATCAGCAGCTAACTGAACTTCTGTGTTGCAATGCTCCATGTTGATCATATTATCCTTGACCAGATCTTGAAGGAAATGAAAACGGACAACATGAATATGTTTAATTACTCCTCCCATGCGTAATTGGATTTTTGGACAGCTTGATAGTTGAATTATTATTTATCATATCACAGATGATAGTACACTTGCGTTGAGTAACCCCAAGCTGTCTGAGAACCCTTATCATCCACACACTTTGACATGCACATGCAGCTGCTGCATTGACTTGATCAGCCTAGCTCGTAGATAAACTCACAACTGGATGTTTTTTAGAACTCCATGAATTAAACCGGCCGGTCCCGAGCTTAACTTGAAAACGTAAATAGCCCGATGTACGTATACTTTTCCTATCATCGAGGTCTCCCGCATAATCTGAATCAGAGAAGCCAACAAACAAGTCTCATTGTGCATACTCATAACAACATAATGATGAGGGGTCATCGGACTAAATATTCGTTGACTAAACTGGTCAGTGATCAAGCTTATGAGCACCAAGTTGATCACCAATTAAGTTGGTGAGCGACTATATGTTGATTTGTTACCTATTGAATAAATAACGTACCGTCTATGACCGTTTTGTAACCATTTAGGCCTATGCCTATAACAAAGAACTTGTTGGAACTTTTTGCATGGTACCTCATCATCACATCATCCAAGACTCCCCTAGAACACCCCTGCCTATAGGATAGGCAGAGCTTCTTGGAACTTCTTCGCCACATCATCAAATATATATTATTTTCTATTATTTAAATACAAAATTAAATAAACACTTTTATTAATAATAAAAACACAAATAAATTAATAAAATTTATAATGTACAAAAATAAAAATAATAAAATATTTTCAGGGACTAATTTGATAATTTTCAAAACTCATAAAGTTATTTCATTAATGTATTAATAAAACAAGTATTACAGTAAAACAAATAGGATAAGATCTTGATCATTGGATCATGATAAAATTGATGCACGAAATTTATAAAGTACAAATATATTCACTGATTCACGAAGAATTTTATAATGTGCAGAGATTTCCAATTAAGAAAAAATGATTGTTTTATTTATTTTACTTTAATATTTATTTTATTTGAACCAGAACCTATATATATTATCGTCTTCTATACCTGCAAAACACACACACACTGTTAGACATACACACAGAGACACACACACACATACACACACACATATATATATATATTTATGTATATATATATATGCACCACACATATATAAAGAAAAAGAAAGAAAACACCTCAGGCCCCACTCGCAAGCGTCTTCCATCTTCTTCCAGGCGACGCCCACCAAGGATGCAGCCTCTGGGACGCTCGCTGCCTATGGTGTCTTGCGTCTTGGAGCATGAGGACGCCCTATAGACAGAGGCCTTATAACCTATGAAAATCATTATGGGCCAGGCGATTGAAAGCAAATATCATCAAATATTATATTTACATGGAATCGTAAAAATTTTAAAACTCTAGCAACTCTACGTACTCTTGAATTGATTTATGCTAAAATCAAGATTAAATTAATCTTTGTATTATCACACAACCAAATCTGTGAAAGTGAAACCTGCACGTACACAATATAAGATCGAATTGTTGTTTTGGGAAATTATCATATACACGATTTAAAGATATATATATCCTGCTAGTAATTGAAATTTGTATCCGTTAACCACTCAAATCATATCCTCCAACATGATGTCCCATATGAAAACCAGATATGGAAGTGAAAAAGCTAGCTTCCACTATATATATAGGGTAGTGATATCCGTACCACTATTTTTGATAAATCTACTGTAAGTGAAATCTAGAGGGGTGAATAGATTTTACCGATTTTTAACTTCTTTTTGTTGAGTTTAATCTTGAAACAAGGTTTGAAGATATAAGTTTGTGCAAATGGGAGTTTATATGCTAATCACAACACAATATGTAAGTATATGTAAATACAAAGTTGAGAGTAAGAAAGATATCACCACACAAGAACACAACGATGTATAGTGGTTGGGGCGAATGTTAACGAATT
>JAOEHQ010046885.1:0-11214 GCA_025447715.1 Asclepias incarnata
TTGAATAAAAGAATGAGGATTAATTAATTCATTAAGGGTAGAATGGTCATTTCGTATTGTGTAATTTTTAACAGGGGGTGAGATAATCTTTATAATATAGTATAGATAACAAAAGTAAATGATAGATTAAATACTTTCCATAATTGGGAGTTCTTAAAAAAATTCAAAAAATAATATAGTAGAGATAAAAAGCTTTTAAGTTTGCTTTGGTTTATTGGAAATTCTATAATTTAACTAATCATAATAACGAGGTGGAACGAAAATGCTTGCACGCGGCCGTATTTTTTTTTAATAAAATGTTACATTTTTGTTGTAAAAATTAAATTATAACGACGTCGCATACCATATAAAGATAAGTTGTTTATTTGATTAAACGATCCGCGTATAACATAACATACATATTATATAAATCGTCGAACCCTGATTACTTGTCCTTAACACTACGAGTCCACCACGAAGCTCGTGGTGACCATTGCGAGTCGCCTAATATTTTCTTATTGTTTCCGACTTAATTCAACGAACATGAGCTATCTGGGGTGATTAGAGAGAGCTCATTCAATAAACTAGTTCAGAATAGTAGTGAATTTTGAAATTATTGTGGGTATGTCAAGTCTTAAGTTAATGCCCCTTTAGTTAAGATTGTCGTGTAATGTAGTAATTAATAATATTTTGCTAAACCTTTACCTTAATCTATTTATACAATTGCCTTTAGAATAAACGTTTTTGTTTAACTTGTATAAAATGTTAAAAGCTTAAAAACCGAATATTAAAAAATAATAGAAAAACAAGTCAGAATAAGAAATATATAAACAAATCAAGAAGGAGACCTTCGCCGAAGTCAGGTCACGAGGCAATTTTGTCATTTTTGGTTGTTAGCGAATTAAACTTTTGAAGAACGTTCATGAACATGAACACAAAAATTATATTCGTTTAGTTAAATAGTTTATTCGTAAATGTTTGTTTTTTTTGTGTTTATGCATTTATATTCGTGTGATATTTTGACTTTTCTTTTTAAAACTATTTATAACATTGTAAAGTTTCTAGTTATATATTAGTAACATTGCAATTCGTTTACATTCATTTGCGTTCGTTTACATTCATTTGCGTTCGTTTATAAACACAAACGAACAAACATGAACATATTTATATGTTCGGTTATTTGTTCTTGAACCGTTCGTATTCATTTGATTCGGTTCATTTATATTGCCTATTTTTTAAGTCATGTTAATTATTAAAACCAAACAAATGGCTTAGATCGCTTTTTGCGTGGCAAGTAGAACTTTAATAACAATAATAATAATAATAATAATAATAATAATAACAATGATCGACTTGCTTAACATTATGAGATCTTTATAGATTCAAACTCTATTTAGGTACAATCATGGAGTAACCAAGAAAGAATTTAGAAAGGGTCACGAGATACCCTAGTTAAACGGCATATATCTGAGTCAAAAAGACTCACCTTCACCTGTAACAAAAGGGAAGTGATAATTGTACCACCACAACTAACAAATCTACCACACATAAGCAATATCAACTTGTACTGTATGCTGGAAAACTTGTACCTTGTGGTAGATTAATCAAAAACAATGGTACAATTATCATTTCTCTTAACAAAAACTCATCCGTTTATCCGTTTACATACCGTAATAATATGAAAATTCACGCTCCTGAAGCATTATTGGTATGTATTCAAACAGCACAAGCCTCCATCTTTTTCGCTTGTGTGGTGCGAGTTTGACTAGTGGTCCTACTTGTCCTAATCAAAGCCTATTTTAAACTCCTACAATCATTAATCTAATGAGATCTCAGGATGCTACTGGTTCTTTTAATAACCACACAAATAAGTTCAAAAGGCTTGTGCTGCTTATGGTAAAGGTGTTTTGACCTTGTGCATCAAAACTGTGGACTAGCTGGAATATACGTGTCGATACTACGTTTTCGGAATGAAGTGGAAAGACCATAAAGTTATCCGAATTTACATTCCACAGAAGTGAGAAACATGTTTCACCATTTGTATATAAACAGGAAGTGATGGTTATAGGAAAATCTGCAAGAACTAAGTAGAGAAAACCGGCCCAAGAAAAGGTGACGGCGTTTTGTTGACAACGAAATAAAAAATGTTGCAAAGAAAATGTGCAACATGCAAAATGACATACAGATCTAGGATCTTCATAAGCTCGTTAAAAGAACCCTCAGGTTTAGAAATATAAAGGGTAGGAAACTATTCCTTTGATGTACTTAAAAGCCGGTGATCTGGGGAGAGGTTCTTGCATCAGATTTGAGCTCAAAACATGTCTCTGCAAGTGCCAAGAAAGCACGCTTTATTATCACGGTGTTACTAGATAAATCTACAAATTGAAGAAAATTAGAATTCATAAGTATGTATCCACCTGCTGATATTACTATGACGCCCATGCCCTTTTTGGCGTATCCAGATCAACTCTTTTAGCTTTCAAAGGTGGCAAGCTGGATGATACCCACTCGGGTGCACTTGTTAACCATAGAGCTTTACCAGACTCCTTGTTTTTAAAGTCTGGTCCTTTTATATTTTTCTGGGTGAAGCAAAAAAACTTGTTATCAAGATACAGAGTTACAGACATACAAAAAAAAAAAAGACCAAGCAGATCAAATGAGTCAAACCGGTCATAAGTCGCTGATAAAGTGAATTTTTATACTTTGATGCTTACAACCTTGCGAGTCATTATATTATGGCAATATCATTGGAATAATTTAACTGATGTGATCATATTTGGGATACGAAAAAGTCGTGTGTTTTCTGAAAAAATTGTCAAAACATGGGAAATAGAAAACATGTTCAAATAGCCATTTTTCAGAAAATTTGTACGGAAAATAAAACCCCCACTTATCCAATTTACAAACAATATATAAAAAACAAATCACAGTTTTTTATGCTTCTCCGCTGCAATTTTTCTTCCGCTTTTCCAAAATTTACAGCCAAATGTTTACCAGATTTGAAATTAAAAGGATTTGCACACGTTTTCTAAATTCTTCACTGTTTTTCTGGAGATAGTAAATGCAATAACTTTTTTCTTCTATTAAATTGCCACAGAGAGTTGGAAAAACTTTTCTCCAAAAACAGCCTAATGTTCAAAGAAAATTAAAAAACTAGGAAGAACAAGTGTTTTGTGTCAACCCAACCCAACGGTGCCCTTTTTGAAGGGTTTCTGGCCCGCCCAGCCTTCCCCTTCTTGTTTGGAGAGAGAGAGAGAGAGATGGTTTACCTTATCCAATCTGTTGTCCCACCATCTATTAGGATTTTCCAGCAAATCTTTCCAAGAATCAGCATCTACATTACAGCCAACAAACATGTTAGCAGAATGGTTAGAACTTAGAAGATATCATGATTACAATGAATACCAAAATAAAATCAAACAAATTTAAAATTAAGAATAGAGTAAAATACACGGATCATCCCTGCGGTTTACAGTAAATTTCACCTGTCGTCCCTATCTTTTCAAAATTACATTGGGATTTAGACGTCCGTTTAAAGTAGGGACTATGAATGCACTAGTTTCAAAAGTAGGGATGGCCAATGTAATTTTGAAAATATAGGGATGACGGGTGAAATTTACTGTAAACCATAGGGATGATCCATGTAATTTACTCTTCAAAATAATGAGAAAAAGTACCCACCGTTTCCACCCTTGCTAGGATGAACACCATATCCACCCTTTCTAGGAAGAACACCATATAACCGTTCTAGGTCTTGTGAAATTTCCGCCGGTGCTTTGTCAAGCCACAGCCCGGCTCCAGTATCTTTGTGTTTGAAGTCTGGGTAATTAGGTTTAACCTGGTGTATTAAGCATCATAAGCATAAACTCTCACTAATGAATGCATATATAATATATTAATATATAAGTGTAGATTAATTGAAATAATCACCAAGCCCTTGCGTTTTTTTTCACGATTATCCAACCATTGTTTGGTATTAGTTACAAGATCCTTCCACCAGCCTGTCAACATAAAATGATATTGTCATTCAGGATACCCTTACCAGCATCAGATAATCAGTAACAATAAAATGAGCTATATAAAATAGAGTGTGTATGTGTTTATGTTGTTTGAAGCTGTAATAGTCAGATAACTATTCGA
Organism: Asclepias incarnata; assembly: GCA_025447715.1. NCBI lineage: Eukaryota > Viridiplantae > Streptophyta > Magnoliopsida > Gentianales > Apocynaceae > Asclepias > Asclepias incarnata. The sequence continues at coordinate 4,120 of JAOEHQ010046885.1, forward strand.
GTGCTTATCAACTTCTGATAATTTAAGAAGATAAAATGACATTCTTGTGACGAAAAAAACAGACGAATTGTCGAAAGGGGAATAAAAATATCTCAAACAAAATTTAATAAGGGATATATAAGTAATCTTATTCTGCCCTTAGATAATCAGTTCTGTTGCATCAGGTATGAAACTGATTATCCGAAACTTATTAATTTCCTCTAGTCAATCAGACAATCTCCATACATTATAACTCACTATTGCAACCTTAATCGATACATACCCCAAGAATAAATAAAATGCATAGCATACCATGGTTGTTTTTCTTATCAACTTCATGATTAGAATGTAAATGCTTTGTTTCCTTTGGAGTATATACTGGGGAAGATTCAGCACCATTGAGTAACTGTACATAACTCTCTTCTTCAAATGCTACATCCATCATTCTTTTCTGACAAATAGATCGAGTGAAGGCGATGAAAAATAGATACCACGGAATAAGAACATATAAAAATCAGATTCTGCTTATATGATCTCTAACCTCTGATGTGTCTGGCTGTTTAGACATGGTGTCAAGTTCCTTCGGTGATTGTTGGGTAGAAACATTGTTCTCCACAATTGCTACAATTAAAGCAGTGTATCAATATACAACCTACAACGACATGTAGGATAAAAATAGAGTGACAGACTTGGTCAAAACAACCTTAAATACTAATTAGAAGCTACTTTAATACACTGTATGCCTAAAAAGATGCAAGTTGTCATCTCATTTAGCAAGTTATTAGGATTTGCTTTAACATGCCAAGGACCATCCTAAACCAGTTTATCCTTGAAACACATTTGAGGTGGGAATTGGTTTGTTAGGTGGAGTATATTTTGCAGCCAAGAATAACCATGGATAATGCTACAAATATATATACACTGAATTCATTACTGATTTACTGATAGTGTTATTGTTGTGTTATATCTATACAAGTATAATGCTACAAATACACATACATATATATATATACCCACACACACTGAATGAATATTCTGGAAACCCCTACACCCCATTCGGCTTTTGGCCTACTGACCGTTAGATATTCTAACAGGTTTAGTAATAGGCTGGAAATGGAATCATTATGATTTTTAGGTTTCATTTTCAATACTGTTGTTTCATTTGGGTTCAAATTTTAAATTTCACACCAAAATGGGTCTGTCACGTCTTAACCAAAGTATCTGAAGAATAACCTGTATGCAGAAGGTACAGAGAACAAACCTTCATTAACAGATAAAGAACAAGTAGACTTTCAGCACCATGAATCTGTTAAGTCCGTGTATGGGTCTGGCCATTTAACATAAGGTTTATTATCAACCAGGTTATTATATAGTTTCTATAATCATGTAACCCTATCCATAGAGGCCCATAATTTAAAAAAAAAAAACTAGGCACAAGACTATTGAAAAAGTAGGCTGGAACTATTTTTTGATAGGGGTTTCTATTTGTTGAGTCTATAAAGAGTCATTCTACCTCTCGAAACTAGGTCATCGAATAAACAGTTGCCTCTAATAAGCAACCGACCACTATGACCTTTATATTTTGGATAAAATAGAATAAAAGTCATTCAGCCCTTTACCAGAATCAAAATAGGAAAAAAGAAAGCAAAAATATTTCATGTAGAAGTGAAGAAAATGAAATAATTTTTCTACATAAGTTATCAAAAAATATTATTCACATTGGCAAAGAAATGACGACTAGGGAGGCAGGTTGGTGCAAGGAAGTCAGAGTGGTGATGAGGGAATCAGAATTATCGATGACCAGAAGTTTCGGTGCTAGCAGAAGATGGAGATGAAGCCGGGTTTCAAGGAAAGTTTACTCGGGAGGGAAGAAGGTTGAAATAAAGAGCGATTTGATTATTTAGGTTTAGGGTACACCTAGTATTGTGGGTTTGAAACCAATCTGTAAACCCATTCCACTTAACCATACACATTACTTACCTAGTTACCTCCACATCAAGTAAGGAACAAAAATAAGAAGTTCATGCATACCTTTCATGCCTAAAATATCAAATAGTCTAACAGTGTTAAATTTGCTGAAGGTACTTTTTTGAGGAAAGCAAAGACTACTTTTAGTAATATTTAACAGAATTTATTGTTTGATTGATCGTCTTGATTGCATGTTTAGATATGTATTAAAAATGCCCGGTGTTTTATCAAGATCGTGATTAACACTTCAGGGGTTTCCAGATATCCAAATGACTACTCTGCTACCGGTCTTGATACCAAAAATTTGTGGTTGTATGAGAAGACAAAAAGACGGGCTTAATTAACACAACTAGTATCAATACACATATAACAGATTGCCCTCAACGTTTCTAGCATTACCGACCATTCAAGATGCTAAGAACTACGGAAATCATTGTATCAGGTAATAGGAATGCATTTTCAGAAGAAACATATCAAAACTTTTGTTTGGCACAATTTTATTTATTTTTCTTATTATATACATGAGAAATATATCATCACTGTAAGTTTGAATGAAAAGATTTGAGATTATTTGGATCCAGCATAGTTGGATTATTGGATATGTTCTTTCATCACGGTCCCATCTTGTGGTATGTTCTTATATTGTTTCCTTAATTAGCATGAAAAACAAACTGGCAGAAGCTTCAACGATGCTCCTCATTTTCTATCAATATACAAAGGGATGAATTAGAATGTTCTGCAAAGAGTTCACCTGAATTCTTAGTGGTCCATGTTCCCCTATCCAGCTCCCCTGGTGTAGATACTTGCTTTGATTGAGGATCTTGAACAAAATTTACGCTATGCGCCATCACCTATATAATTGACCCGGGTTGTAAAGTTAATAATACAAGACAAAAAGAGAAAGATCGGAAAAAGAGAGAACAATCATAAATTCTCAAATAATCCTTTTGTGGTGCTTGTACAAGTGGACATCCACTTCTATCGATTTAGAAGCTCTTGTATACGTTTCATTGATTTACATCATTTCCTTGATTGACTGAAAGATATAAGCTATAGCGAGAACGTTGTCAAGCTTCTAGCTTGACTCATTTCCAGTATAAAAATGACCCAATCAATTGAATTTTTGGCAAAGTGCTAAAGAAAAAATCATATCTAAATTCGGTGTATTTAACACCCAAAATACTATAGCAATAATGAATGAAATATCAGAAGAAAAACAAGTTTGCATGTGTTGCTCAGGTCTACTCTTTTCAAAAACAAATAAAAGTTTTTAAATGATACTAAGGTGGTAAGATTACTACTTGTTTTATCTTAGGGATAATGAATTAGATAATGACAAAATAATTTATCAAATTGGACCTAACTGAAGTGCATTTGTGCTTCTATCACATTATTGACACCAAAATACACCATATGCAAAGAGCAGATTACATTATAGATGCTTTAGAAATTGCATATCAGCTACCATATCAATACACACACAAACTTTCAAGCTGCAGGTAAATTAAAGTTTCATATATGCAAATCACTTGATCCATCACTGTACCTGGACATTTGCTTGAGCTTCACTTAGTTTAAATGGCGGAACATCCACACTTAAATGACCAACTACATGCACAAAATCCTTTTCCTTCAAATGGGACATTGCAATATGTGCCAGGTCACCTTCAAATATAACTGGAATCCTGTATTACAGAAGAAAACAAACAACATATAATTAACAGATAAAAATCGTCTATAAATGTTGAAGATATCAAAGAGACATTGTATACACTACCAGCAATATATATGAGCTTATTACCACATAAAGCACACCTATATATTTAAGGTCACATTTAGAAATCGGAGTGAACCTATTTAGGCTTTATTTATTTCATGGATCAAATAAGAATGTTTCATGCTTTTCATTTGATGCCTATCAGGAAAGTCTGTTAGGATACTACGCATGGTAGGGTATCCTTAACCATGTGATAACCTCAAACTAAACGTAAATTGCCATCCACCTTACCTTAAGGTTTTACTTAATTAGCACCAAGTCACTAAGTCACTAACTACAAAGAATAAAGTTGTGATGTAGTTATGCTTATTTGCAGACTCCCATATTATGGAACTTAACAAATGCAATTTACTATTCTTGTGGAAAACAACTTGCACGCCTGTAAAATATCGGGCTGCCAATGTCATCTAGCATTGTAATACAGGACATTAGCACAAGTTATAAATGGTAGCTGAAAAAGGTTTTCAGATCATCATGCCTGGTTATTTCTTATATATCATTTCCACAATAAAGGGTTTTGGATGAATTATATGGATTGAAATACAAAGCGAACACACTACGAAGCACTTTTTATCCAATTATATCATTCTTTCCAAGTGTTCCTTTTTCCATTTCACCCATAACAGCAACAGCATGTAAAACATAACGGCTCAAATCCAAAATTCAAAATCGCCAAAATTGAAAACCAATTCCTGTCAGTCTGTCACATCCATATCAAGGTCTACCTTCTACTTAAGAAGGATTGTGACTAAATTTCCTGTACAATAAGATTAAAAAGCATACCGACCATAACGTCAGCAGACTACTGCAAATAAACCGAACAATTATACTATTTTAAATACTAGTTATAACTCTATGCAACTTAAATCTATATTCTGCCATCCAGTGGGTTTCCTTGCCCCTGTGCCATAATCACAAAAACAGACCCCTTAAAAAACAATAAACCTACATACTAATCATCTACACTGCTGGGGAAATTTGATCAAGTGATCATTTTATTCACTTAATTCAAAAAAAGATACTTTAGTTGCACTATTTGAGCATGCAATCTTTAGTATTTTTCCCAATATAACCATCACTTTTATAACATAAAAGTACATCAGTGCCAAAGGCTCGACTCTCCCTGGGTAGGCTGACCATGAATTCCTCTCGGTTTACCGTTTTATAAGTGTTTACTAAAATATTATTATCCTACGTTTACCCACTTATGTGTAAAAAAAAGAAGAAAAAAACTTGGAAATTACAGAAAACACGAAAACAAAATTAGAGATTTTAAACTCTTTAATTTTATGTAAGTCATGCTATATATTCTTGCAAAGTTTTTATGCTTTTTATTAAATTTCATGCAATTCTTATGTTACAAAATTCATTCAATATTATATGCATATCGAAGTCCAATATGTTTTTATGATGCCAACCATATAATATCGTTTATTACCAATAACATTCGATATCTTTCAAATATGATATAACAAACTCAAATAGTGCATCTTAGAGTATCTTTTCTGAAATAAGTGGATAGCTGATATCACTTTAGCCAAGTTCCTTACTACTATTATTATACTTACAATTATAATAAATATAATAAAGCATTTATCTTTTAAAGGCATGAAGCCCTCCAAATTTTAACACAATTGTCTTCAAATTAATGAGCGATAGTCCAGCCCTTGGATGATTCCTTAAAAAATCTTGGTTTCCATGTTACCACTGGGACGCAAAACAAGCTTTAAATGACTTGACTAAACAAAAATCTCGACTCTCCTTCCCCCCTCCTCGTATATAAACAACCCCACAATCTATACATATACTAACACATCATAAAGAAAAAACGCACACACAAACATGGGAGTCTTAAGGGTAAAGCTACTAAAAGCTTTAGCTTTAGGCCCCCGAATTTTTAAAGCTTCACTTTTGTGTGCATATGTATATACGTAAACCCGTTTTAATCTAAAAAAGAATCTATTTTTTTACTTTTGAGACGAGTAGTAAGCAAATAAACCAGAAAACATGAGTGTCTCAAGGGTAAAGCTACTAAAAGCTTTGGCTTTAGGCCCTCAAATGTTTAAACCTCCACTTTTGTGTGCATATGTATATACATAAGCCCTTTTTTGAATCTAAAAAAGAATCTCCTTTTTTACTTTTGAGACTACACTTGTAAGCAAATAAGCCAAAAATGTGTCCTAAGAATTAGTATCGTCGAGTATTAGTATGTAAAGCTTGCAACTCCATTTTAAAAGTATGATTTAGGCCCCGAAAACGGTTGAGACGCCCCTACACACCCTCAATCTTTCCTCTCTTTTTTAGCTACAACTACATTTCAAATACAAAAAATATATATATAAATTAAATAGAAAAAACAGTAAAAAAATTACCAAAAAGAAGGCATAGAAGTAGAAGAAGGTTGATGATCATCTTGAGAAATAATAGTGCCAGCCCATTTTTTACCGTCAGCTGAAGCTTCAAACTGTACTGGAATTTTTACCCTCCCAATTAAATTAACCGAATTAACTACCTTGGCTTGCCACGGTATCTCACTAGGTTTTGCCCACGTCACTTGTTTCTTCAAAACGGCGTCGTTTGAAGTGGTTGATTTAGGTTTTGGTGATGACTTGAGATTTCTTAGCATGTTTTTAGAAGTGTATGTGTATGATGAAGCGTGTTTTTGGTGAGTGATGATCGATGGAAATGAGAGTTTTAAGAGACGGTTACGTTCCACGTTGATTGCTCGGCGTATGGAGTTCATGACGGCGGTGAATCGCTTACCACGGCGGAAGGAAAGAGGGGTAAATGAAAGGCGGGGGAGTGCGTGTTGAGAGAAAGAGAGCGAGAAAGGTATTAAACGCAAATGAACATTTTGGGGGGCCGTTTCTTCTGTTGTGACTTGTGAGTTGTTACGCTGCAACCGAGCCGAGCTCGAACTCAAAAAAATCTGAGGAGATTCAAGCTCGGTTCGATAGCTCGACGAGTTTTTAGTATGTAGGTTCGAGCTCGGCTCGTAATGGTTATTAATAAAACTTGGTTTGGCTCGAAAAGCTCGAACATCTAAGTTTTCAATAATAATGGCTCGAGCTCGACTCGAAAAGCTCGAAAATATATATACATATATATATATTATTATGGGGAAATCATATATGCAGCAACAGCAGCTGCTGTTGCTCTCACACAAAAAAAAAAAAATTCCCCACGTGATGAAATAAATACCCAGCCCCCCCCCCCCCCCTTGAATTTACCCAGCTGCACCAAAAAATTGGTGCAACCCGCTGCACCGATGCTTTCCCCATATATTAAATAAAACATACCATAAGTTAAAAGCCAACATTATGACTGTAAAAATAACATCATTTTAAGATTTTAACATTAACATTCTTAAA
>JAOEHQ010046886.1:0-11214 GCA_025447715.1 Asclepias incarnata
TATAATTTTTATAATTTATCGATGTACGGTTTTGAGATAAAAGATTTTGAATGAATTAGATGAAACTAATGATTTATGGAGGAGAGAGAAAAATGAGGGAATGTGTGATTGAAATTTATCCGTTGCTTTCCAAAAAAAAATTTAGGATTCAAATGAACATTTCCCAATCAAATAAATCCATTTACCCCTAATAATTTTCAATATACTAAGTTACATAGATCGGCTGTTGGAGGCTTGGAGCTAGCAAAAGCAAAATCATATACGGAAATTGAAGTCAATAGGATTACTTTTGAGGTGAACATGCACATTTAGACCTCCTCCTGAAGGAAGAAAATCTATCGTTGCATGGAGTTTAGTTTGCGATTCACACGGTCGTCAGCATATTACGTTGGTTATTTGGTAATCATGTTTTTGATAGGTTAAATGGTATTGTATTAACTCAAATAACCTGTGATTTTTACCGTCATAACATGCTCACATATTTAGTAAAAAGGGCAAACCAACCTGTAAGATCTTTAACAAACCACATGATTAAACTTTAGCAAGAGAACTAGTTCAGTCACTTTAAAATAAGGCTATTATCATTATTATTTAGATCATCGCCGTGGCTACATAAACATCATTCCTGTTTAGTGTTTATGTAGTTTCTACTCTATACATGCTTGAACCATGGAAAAGGTACAAGTCGTCTAAGCATTATCACTTCGCCTTGGCATAATTTTCACTACTTACAAAGATTATATATTTATATCCAATTGGAACTCAATAAGAGCTACAATGAATCATAATAATAGTTATAATAACTGAATAATCATTTCACCTAATGCAGTCCATATCAATAAATTATCAACAGACACACAAACCTCGCTACGTCCAGCCGTCACCCTTTTGCGGTTAAATAGCAGATTCAAGCCGCTTATCACTTAAGTTAGTGGCTTTCGTTTTCAGTTTTTGGCCAGACCCATGAAATTGTAAAAGTAGTGAGTTGCTGACAACAAATATTGAGCTAAACGCCATCAGCCCGCCTATCAAAACAAAGACTTATCACTATTTAACAAACTTCCAAGTTGAAAAAGACAATACAAAAATCATTTTTTTTTGGGGGGTAAAGGGTTACCCCGGTTAACAATACAAACATCATATAATAACTGCAAAGGAAATTGCGAATCACCTGAAAGTGATGGTGTCATTGCAAAATCAAAATGAGGAAGCAGTACACCAGCTGCAATGGGGATTGCAACAACATTATACGCCACTGCCCAAGACAAATTCTGATGAACTTTTGACATTGTTGCTTTTGCAAGATCAAGTGCATCTACCACCTGTCATAGTAGACGATGGTAATTGAAGTCTGATAACTCTGTTAGAGGTGGCAGAATAGGCATGGTTGGGAAAGGAGTCAAAACATGGCCCGACCGAAACATTCAAAATACTTTTTGTCCAAAACAATCTTCTGTAAATAGTTAGTCAAATATGATTACAAAAAACTACAAAATTTCAATGATAAAATCATCCTTAAATAAATTGTTTTGGAAAGTTTATTCACTAGAACTACACACCACTACACCGTGGGCAACTTTCAACCCATTTAACAACTTTTCTTTTTTATTTTACCCATTTAACACGTTAGAAAAAAAAATAAAAAAATCTGAATTGACCCATTTATAGACCCATTTATAAGTAAATGGGTCATAACCTCTAACATACATTCATGAGTTCCTAACAAAACACGAGTTGGAATGCTTTCTATTCCATCTCTTTGGGGAAGGCAGTTATGTAACATGCTTACTTGTGAAAGTTTGTTGCCAAGAAGTATAATGGATGCTGCGTTGGAGGCAGCATTTTCTTGCCCTTCAACTTGCAAAGCAATTCCAACATCAGCTAAAGCCAAAGAGGGTGCATCATTGATTCCATCCCCAACCTTTTGGAGGTAACATCATGTTAGAACTTTAAAGACATTTTATAATCCTTGAAAATCTATCAATACCGTATACAGTATCCATGTCCATAAACTTAAGGGCGTTCTAAAAACCCAGTTAGGTTTTTCGGTAAGATTAATCTAGAAAGATTTTCAAATTAAAACATTTCAGCAAATAAACATTCCTTTGAAAATAAGTCAAACAAAAGAGGGTGCGTATAATAACATGATATTCCTTCGACAACTCATATTCAAAAAGGTTGTACAATTATTATTAGTTATTGAATAATAAACCATACACATTAATACTTTGTGAAAAAAGAAACTTACCATTGCAACACAATGGCCAGAGGTTTGCAGATTTGAGATGGCACCAGATTTTTGTTGTGGAGTCAAAGATGCATTGATAAGATCACTTCCTATGCCTACAGTCTTTGCTACACTTGCAACTGCCTCTTCCCTGTCTCCTGACAGCAGGATTGTTTCAATTCCCTTTTGCTGTAGTCTTGAAATGATAAGAAACATATAATGTTAAGAGAGGAATAGACATGCAAAAGGATTGGACATTAATGCCTAGAAATCTTAGTAGTGACTGAATAAAAGAGTCGTGAAGAAACAACATTAATGAACTATTGGTCCTTCTAGTAAGTTTCTTTTCAAATAGAGATTTTGACTATCAAGGTTATGAGTAATGTCAGTTCTTTTTGTTGAGTTCAAGAAGATGAAAATGAAAAAGGACTCGAGTAATTTTATTATTTGATGCTTTGGTTAGGGACTCTCTTCAACAATCTTGATCAAAAAACTTAAATTGAGATCTACATTTCCTGTTTAATGAAAAATGATTCAGGGTAGTACCTTTTCACGGTAGACTCAGCATCATGACGCAAATTATCAGATATTCCGATAGCACCAATGATCCCTTCCCCTTCCCGGCCAATGAAAACGACCGTCTGTGAATAATTCGATGATGAACGACCTTCAGATGATTTTTGCATCACCTCTTGCTCCAGATTTTCTATATCTGATATGTTTTTTCTGTGCTGGAAACGTTCATGAACCCATTTCATAGACCCAACGGCCACCAAATGACCATCTACTTCTGCCAAAGTCCCAAAACCTGGCTCTGCTAACTGCCTACTTGTAACTGGAATATTTAAATTCAATGATTCAGCTTTAGATATGATGGCCTTTGCAATTGGATGTGAGGCAGTTTTTTCTACTGCAGCAGCCAATTGGAGAATCTCAGCTTCTCCATGATTATATGATGCCACAGCAGAAACAGCAGGTTTTCCTTCTGTGAGAGTCCCTGTCTGGTAATTGCCAATAAGACAGGTCAGCAAAATGGGCGAGTCAAACAGGTTCAGGTCAAATCGAGTAACTTCCTGGCAGGGTTCGAAAAAGGTAGGGCTGGGTTGACCCGAAACACATTTTGTCCAATGAAGTTCAGTTTTCGTATAAATGATATGTGTAATATACAGAAAGAAAATATATTATTTAGATAATAATAATCTAACGTTTTGACAATGAATTAGGAGGTTTTATGCTACAAAAGTTCACTTCGGTGACCTTCGGCCAGTTTCCTGTATAGTCTGGTTTTTGTTTACCCATTAAAAGAATATAAACAGAATACACACGTTCAAAAGTAAATGGGTTGAAACTAACACCTCTATCAGATACCTTGTCTAGTGTAATAGTATCTATGTTTGCCAAGCGTTCCAACACATCTCCTCCCCTGATCAGAAGTCCCTGCTTAGCTCCTGCTCAAATCAATAGCAAAATAGCCAGAAGAAAAAACTATAAGAGATGTATACACATTGAGACATTGTTAAACATATCCATTTCCTTTTTTATTTACCTAGAGAGGTTCCCACAAGAATTGCAGTTGGCGTTGCAAGGCCTAGTGCACATGGGCAAGAGACAACCTGCAAAATACTTTTAACAGGTAAGCAAAGTAAAATGGTAAATTTTCCATTCAGACATATCTATGTAATTTTGTCTGAAACAGCATCCGTACGTGCTCATTTTACAGGAAGTACCACATCAACTTGGAAAATATAACTATGAAGAAATTTCATGATTGTCCTCAAGTACGGAGAGTTAAAATCCATAGATAACATTAAGTCCCTGATAGCTTACCAAGACATCCGTGGAAAGCTTTAAGCTCAGAAGCAAAGGATTTCCCTCAGGGCCAGCGATGTCATTAAGCAGCACATCTGGAAAAACATGTACCCCAGCATAGTACCTTGAAAAATAGAAAACAAGAAAGATACCTTAATAAAGGTTGTATAAACGAACAAGATATGCTTACAAATCATATTATTATCTCCTTGGTCCTAATCAGCATTATCAATAGAAGAACTAATATAGATTAACATCTTCCCATTCTTTCTAAATACAATCGATCTTATAAATAACTTAAATTCTCAGTATTATGAAAAGCTAAATAAGTTTTTCCATACCAGAAGGCAAATGTTGCTGCTGATAAAGTCATAACAGTGTACACAAATGGCCCTGCAATTGAATCTGCAAGCCTCTGTATCGGTGCTTCACGGCCTTGAGCATCCTCTACCTAAATACAGAAACAGTGGCTAAGACCCATTTACATCTTTAGATAATCATTAGAGGTGGCACTTTTGTCCCATTTAATTATAAATAAGTCGACAAAAGTAATGTTTATTGCTAACAAACCGGAGTCACTTTATTAGAAATATTATAGTACGATAGTAATACCACAGCATTTGTAATCATATTTGACACACTAATTATTACTTGTACAATCTAAAAATATTTGGGCAAGAAGTGTTTACTGATCGGCCAACCAAGCATGTTTTGACCTATAAGTATATAACTATCCCGTTTGACCCAAACTTGTTTTCACCCATTACTTAAGCCCTTGATAGCCTGACCAGCACATTATACCACCTCTAAAACCATTAATAAGTCATGTGTCTTTGAACATTTTTAAGATTGGACCAAAGCATTCTAAGTAAGTTTTCTGATAATTGGGATCTAAACGCTTTCAAGTATTTTATCTTATCAACATGGAAACAAATGCTGACCATTTTAACGATCTTTGTGATTGTTGAGTTGGAGCCAGTGGAAGAAGCTTCTATTTTCAGTGGACCATCCTGAAAGAGAATCATGAAACAAGGTCACAGTCAAGCTATGGTCAGTAGAGGAAGCATTCATTTAGGCAGTCTATCTTTAAACATAAATAAACCTTTCTACTTTGATAAAAGAAGTAATATTGTGATGAACATACCCTGCATGTTTAAATTCCAAAAACTAATGCTGTATTGAAATTAAAGATGATATGTTTTTTGTATGCTTAAAATCAGTAAACAAAAAGTAAATGGAGGCGCATACCCAATTTATTGTTCCAGCTGAGACTAAAAGACCTTCTTCCTTGAAAACAGGTAGGGATTCGCCAGTGAGCATGGACTCATCCACAACACTTCGTCCTGCAACAACTTTTCCCTACATACAAAGTTTAACTAAGCATATAAAACACGGATTCCTTTATGAAAGAAAACGGTAAATGTGCATATAACTTAATAGATTTTGCAGTTACAGTTGTCTTAGAAGTGAATAAAGATGTGTAACGTGGAAGTTTATAACACTTACATCTACAGATATGGTTTCTCCTGGCAATACCAATACCAAGTCTCCAACTCGGATATCATCAGTAGGGACTTCAATACAGATTGAATCAGAGCTTAGTATGCTACCAGCAGAAGAATTACTTTCAGATGGAGAAATGACTAGTCGTGACCGTGTGGATATCAGTGACTGCAGAGACAAAGACATTTAATCAGCTTTAGATTTTATGAAATGTTTTAAAATGTTTACAGGTGTAGACCTCTGATAATTAACCACTTCAGTAGAACAAATAAGTTAGAATTATAATATTAGCTTCAAACAAGCTTTTTTTGTTCGTAATTTATTTGATATAATGTTGTACATGGAAGAATGTGTAGACATAACAAATTTCACAAGTTAAGCTATTCTTCCAAGGCCTTGCCATATGAAATAAGTCAGCAAAGCAAATATTTAACATGGGGAAATTAATTAACTAATAGATATTTAATCTTATATTTTCAACTATTTTTTATGGATACTGTATATTTTTAAAATATAAACTTTCTGTGTATTTTTAAAATATAAACTTACTAATAATTCGTTCATATCGCTGGATGCCTGAAGTCTTGCCCTTTCTTCGAGTGAACGTCCCAGAAGAACAAAACCAAGAAGCATGACCTGCACGCTAAAAGAGATCACCCATTCATGAGAAATTAATCACTGAACATAGTAAACTACTCTATTTATTCCAACATCCACCCATCATGCAGAAACAGTGGAAGAGATGGATTTTTATTTTGTATTTTATTTCAAATAAGAGTAATTGACAGAGTAGAAAGCATAAAAGGTGGTGAGCAATATTACTCGTTGGTGGCAACATGGGTGGGTCCTGCAGGTTGGGTAATGGGTTAGGTCGGGATGAGAAGGACCACTGGTATTCTTTCATAAATTTAACAAATTTAACATATAGATAATCTATTAATGATGATTATGAAACTATTGATTACAATATTGATCCAATTTTGTTTAATTGATCTTAGGAGATTATATACAATTGATTATGCAATGGGGTACTTGTAACCAGCTCAACCCTTGTGAGTTGTGACCAGCTTCCCTTTTGATTAAGTTACCCATTAGCATTGTCATAGAGAGAAATAAACTAATAAGCGAGAGTATACAAACCGGCTCATCAAAGAATGTGGCATCCCATCCAAGCTCAGGGTTAAGCAGTGAGATCTATAAGATGGAGCATATATAAGAAGTATGAAACAATGTAAAGATGTATACTTAACAAATATAATATGCAAGAGAAGCTCACCGCACTTATCATAAATGCAGCAATGGATCCGAATCCAACAAGAGAGTTCATATTTGGAGATCCCTTAAAGAATGCTTTAAGACCATCGGAAAGCAACTCTGTAAAACATTTTATTTCATAAGACAAGCTATATAAGTGACCCTCTGCTACATCAAGTTAAGATCAATTATCTTAATTTCGTAGTTTTGTATCTTTTCAATTTGAATAAACAATTGTTCTATTTAAAATAAAGCCACCATTAACTTACTTCTTTCACTTAAATAGAAAATGTGATTTCTCCACTGTTTAGTTAAACAGTTGAAAAGGATAAACTTAATTTCGCATCTATAAGACTAAAAGTATGTCAAAAGAGCTCAAGCTAATAAGTATTTGGCAGTAAAGAAACTCCATGCTACGGTACCAAGAATTGGCAGTAAAGAAACTCCATGCTGCGGTACCAAGATCCGTTAGCATATCTTCAGGTACCAACTTACACTTCTATTAATTTACTTGTATATAACTATTCAATTAATACTGCTTTGACTAAACTGTTCCAAAATCGTTCATTAATCTCCCATCTTTCAAACTGATCAATAATCATTTAATGAGCAACACACAACAAATTTCCCATTCATAAATGTACAAAGCATGTCTTACATGTATGACAATATTGAGGACATACGACAGAGATATCATGAAACCAATCATATCATCAACTTAAATTGCAGATATGTCATGATCTACAATATCAGTATTTATTACAAAATTGTGTCAAATTGAGAAGCTGATATAACATATTGTTTTTCTACTATCGACAAGGACACTTGGCATGTTAAGTTGTTTATATGTTATTATACAAAACATGGGTTACATATTAAAATAAAGAAATTTGCAGCAAGGAATAGAGCAAAACAAATAAGCTTAGCAAAAACTGTGACCAACCTCTTCCAGGTCCCAACAGAGCCCCAACAGCTAAACTGCCTTTAAAATAGGAGTTGTGAAGTAACTGCATGAGCGTACCTATAAAAGACCAGAAGTTAAAGCATTCAGGTAGATAAATAGAAATGCATTATACTATGAAGCACTCAACATTATCGATGTAGCATTTCAGAATGGCTTCTAGTTTCAGTCGAAAATCATTGTAGAAAGACCAAATCCCACTTAGTAAACCTCCTGATAGATAGAAACTACTAGTAGGCTAGTAGTGCAGCCAAGATAAAGTCCAAATCAAAAAAGAATTTTTATATATAATTTTTTTTAAGTGATTAAACTTTGTAACGATTGTATTAGGGCATAGTTTTTTTATAAAAAAAAAAACCTTCATGATTGTAGAAATTACATGGAATGCTTGAATATTTGTTACCATAATACTTGACTTTATCTTTCATAGAGTACCACTTTTAGAGTTGTAGCAACAGAAATTGGGGCAAATACATTCAAGTTTCCAACTACAGTGTTTTTTAGCAATTCTGACGACTTAAACGGTCTTTTGAAAGGCGACGTAAGATTTTCATAAATGCAAGCTTAATCATTGCCCTAAGGGAAACATATTAGGTATAAGCAACCGAAAGTCAAATACAAATTACGGTAAAATGCAAATATGTTAACTAACCAAACGTAAAAGTCACAGATAAAGGGCCAAATTTTGAAATAAGATTGATCACCCCTTTCCATTGTTAAGAACAGATGTCAAGCAATCACTGTCAACAAAATGTATATATACTAATAGTGTATCCCCTTTTTCTAACATCTTCCACTACCATTGAGATTATTAAACAATATAAACTATACTAGCATCTAATTATATAAATTAGGGTTAACTGCACCAAAATGCATTTAAATTGTCATGTTTCGCTTTTATAGGTATAACACTTCCAATTATTGCTATTTTAGTATCCGGATACCGATAACTAGTCTTTTTTATTAATGTGACATTCATATAAGTTGTCACATCATCAAACCGGTCGCCTCATCACATATCTGCAAATGACAAGAAGCCTAATACATATGCCAATAATTTTTTAAAGTTTGGTATACACAATGCACCGTTGGATACATTTTCGTCCACTACTCCATTTCGCCCTATGTATTTACCATTATTAGGATTGGCATTTATCCTAATCTAAATTCATCTTTCCAAATATTATCTAGAAACAAAATTTTAAAAACTTCACAAAACATTCATTAATTCTTCTAATCTCGAATACATACGAATCCTATAAAATCTAATCGAATACGAATCCTATAAAATCGAATCGAATAGTATACGAAATACGAGAAGTATTACCATGAGTAGCAACATGAACACCAAGGGAATGCAACAAATGAGAAGCATGTGAACCACAACATAAAGCAACTAAAGTCCAAGCAAAAACAACTCTATTCCTACTCTCAATCATCATCTCTTCTTTCCTCTTCACACTTTCCTTCCATTTCTTCACTTTTTCCTCGATCCCTAACCCTGATTCTCTCTTCTTCGCCGGAAATCCACATTCCGTAAGCTTCCGACCTAACTCCTCCGCCACATCACGACCTCCGGTCAAATCCTCATTCAACTTAACCGCCGCTGTTTCCGTCAACATGTTGACCACAACTGACTCCACGCGCTCGTCGGATGACAGAATTGACTTGACGCGTGAGACGCACGCTCCGCACATCATTCCGGTAACGTCAAGGAGGACCGACGGCGCGTGATCGGAGACGTGAGGTTGTTGCGTTTCCGGTGAGGTGAGATTGAGTGATGTGGCGGTGATGAGGTGTTTGTGAAGGATACGTGGCGGTTGTGGTTGACGGAAAAGGTGGTTACGACGTCGTTTGAAGTCAACATTGGTAGTTAAAGTCAAAATACGGTGGTGGTTTATGGTGGTGGAATTTGGTTGGAGCTGGAGAGAGATGCGGAGGAGATCAGCTGTCATATTGTGTGTATGTGAGAGAGTTTGTGAGAGAGAAAGATATAATAGATACATGAAAATCTGTGTGTATGTAATAACAGTAAATTTTCTGTTTTAATCCCTATACTATTGTAGTTTTGTATATCTATCCTTATATTCATTTGAAGACTCTTAACGGTCTTTTGGTTCAAAGATTTCAATGGAATTTAATGAAAAGAAATTAAAATTTTTTTATGTTAAACCTAACGAGACAAACGGCCCCTTGGTCTATTCATTAAAAGATTCTATTTGTTGAAAAAATTATCATATGACTTCATTATGTTAGCAGGATACATTAACGATGTAGCACACTACGTAAATTAGTTAGTTTTTTATTTTTCTTTTAGTTTTCTAATGGCATTGACTATTTTAAGTTATTTCTAGTGATTCATCGTTATCAATAAATGTCTCGTATTACTGGAAGCAATTTTTGGTCATATATAATGTCACATTCATATCATCTTTTACGTATTTCTTTATCATTCTAACAATATTACAAAACACTAAAGTTTACATAAAGATAAAGTTTCTCTGATCATCTTAGTAACAGACTTATAGGAAATTTGTCTAGTTCTAGTAAAACAAGTACTTTTTGGAATGGATTTATATGTGTAAAAAGATGACACGTTGATAAATCATCAAAAAACAATTGATCAAAAGAAATCAAATATACAAAACTAGTAACAAAGTTTTGGTTATAAATTTTTCATTACATTTATCACAAAAATTGTAAGCCAGTAAGATATCAAGTTCAGTTAGTTTTAGAATTTATTTGATATACTTACCAAGGCATTTTAATATCGGCCTTGAGGATTCAAGTGTCCAGAACGAGCTGAAAATATTTTAAGCTTTTTCGATTTTATATAGAGTTGTAATCAAGTGATATATAAAGAATTTTTAAAATTTTGTTGCCTCTATAAAAAATGGGCCTAAAATCGAGGTCGGGTTTGCCTCGGTCCAGCGCCGCTTATGCATCTTATTGATACTCATCAAATGTCCTTAAAATCAAAATTTGTGTGGAGTTAGCTTAGTTGGTTTCGATTTTGAAGTTTTATATAAATCATAGCCTATAATGCTATTTGGTAAATGGATCAGGGTAACAAGTGAAAGTTTGCAATGGCAATTTGAGTATTGATACCACGTGAGAAATGGGACTTGAAACGGGAGTTCACATCATTAAACATGCGGTGTATATTTTATTTCAAATTGGATATACTACTACAAAATTAATTTGGATCATTTTTTATATTGCCATTACAATTTATATTTAATGGTGGCATACTGAAATGTCAATTTGCTGGGCAACAAACTGGATGAGCAAACTGGTGGGTATACTGAAGCTCCAGTGGTGGCATACTGAAACTTCAGTATGCATACTGGTGGACATACCACCATTGAAGATGGCCTTAAGGTCATCTCCAATGGATAACACAGTTTCATCAAGCAAACCGGCCACCTCAGCAACACGTCAGCAAACTGTTCCAACATAC
>JAOEHQ010046887.1:0-11213 GCA_025447715.1 Asclepias incarnata
TGGAAACTAATATGGCCATCAGGCTACTCGAGGTAAATATATCAAGGTCGTCTTTGAGCATGTAATCGCACAATGTCTCAAATTAATATGTCGTGGCCTCAAAATGTGTGTATGTGTATCTGTATGTCTCTTTTCACAATATTATTGATTTGGAAAATTGGTTAAAATTTTAAAGTCAAGCACTTTGTACCGTTTAAAAATAATAAGCTTTCAACCATCATATAAACATTTGTATAAGTATTCATCATATAAAAAGGTGAAATAAATAATTTTAAATCTCTGTCGTCTATTAAGAGAGTCGTATTCGTAAAGCTGTACTTTGAATATTTAAAAGCCACTGTGATTAATTCTTAATTTCTTATATGTAAAGTTAGGAGAGAAGTACCTTTTGTCTTTTGGATGAAAACAAATACATATGTCACTAGCTGCTTCGATCAATTCACATCTGCATAGAATAAAAATTATTTAAGATTAATTTTAATTGGTTACGTTTTACAACTTGTAAGAAAAGCTTATTTATTAACAAGAACTAGAAGATTGTCCCGCAACGCGGCGGGAGTAAATACTTTTACCGGTGACACCCGACGACTTTTTATAGTGGTGGTTGGTGGTGGTTTAAAATAACGGTTTCATGTTTTTTTTTAAAACATATTTGTGATTTTTATATAAATGAGTTAATTATAAAAATGAAAAGTTTGATTAAATATATAAAGTATGTATTAATTTAGATTTAAGTTGTAGGGGCATTACGGGTATTTTCAATATTGAAAATGTGTCATTTTCAACAATTTGTTGTAATCTTTATAAGGGAGTAAAGGTTTATATTGGATACAACTAGAAGAGTACCCGCGCAATGCGGTGGCCTCGGCGGTGTGGTGGTGGCGGCGGCGTCCAGTGATATAGGTAATTGATGTAAAGGGTGTAGTGGAGATGTTTTTAAAAGATAAGAGATTGGTGGTGTGAATTAATTCATTAAAGTTAGAATGGTAATTTCGCATATAGAAATTTTCAACTTTTCAACAAGGAATGAAATTTTTTTTATAAAGTATTATAGATAGGTTCAAGAAGGGAGGTAATATACCACAACTGTATTTATATAACACAATTATACAATAGGTTCAAGAAGGGAGGTGATATAGTACTTGCCAAAACTTTTGATTTATATAACAGAATTCTACATTGCTAACTTGTACACTTATACATTGTGATAAATAAATAAAAATTTGTAGTACCTATATCACCTCTTTCAAAAGAGAGTGATTAATTTACAAAACTTTTTGTTTGATTTATCACTACCCACTTTAAAAAATATTAGAGGAAAAGACCATCTCTTTCTATTCAAGTGGTTGTCGCTCCTCTCCTTTGGATCAAGAACAGAAGCAAGTGGTTGTTGCTCTGTTGGAACAATTGGTTTTTAAAACCATATCTTTATTAATCTGGTCTGGTTAATTTGCTTGGATTTGGAACTGTTATCGTATAAATATTTGGAACATATGTACAGCGGGAGGTCGTTTTTTGCCAGATAATAAAATTCAGCTTTTCACATTATAAAAAGACCACTATGAAAACCTCCCTTCTTAAGAATGACTACACGTCAAGTGAGCTTGGTTTATGCAAAATCAACAGTAGCTATGCATTTGGTGGCCTTAGAAAGAAAAGAAATCTGTATTGGGGAATACAGAGATGTTGGAGATCCAGAGATGCCATGAAACACCAAGTTGTGTGTGCTTAGGTAGAACAGCTTAATAAAAGAAAACAAACATAAACCCCAAAAATCGAAATGAAGCACAGTTGTATTGAATTGAAGCTAGTTACAAAAAGAATTGGATCGCCTATTTATACACCTGAACTACTTTGTGACAGATTATCTCTACTCTAAAGTGTATCATATCGAGGCTAAACCCTGGAAACATTTGAGACAGTGGGTTGTGGTAATATATGGTTACAGTTGACAGGTGTGGCATTACAAGGACCTTGGGTAGAACTGTTATGGCTCACCGTCTGCCCTCTGAAGGAAGTTTCACTACAACTAGTTCCACCAGGTGAACCCTCGTGTGATTGTCTTCTTGAGATTTTATTCAAATCATCCTGCATTACCGTACATAGTGAAATAAGAATGCTGAATGTGCATGTGCATGTTCACAAAGCACTACAAGATTGAATGCGTACCTTCTGCTGAGAAGTTGATGGACAGCCATCACCATATGAGGACCATGCACCTCTCATATCAGGAGATGGGAATGGGAAACTGTGCCTATGACCAAGCCAATTCTCGCTACTCCTTGTTAGCCTCATATATGTTGATGGAGAATTAAGAGACGTGAAGTAATATGAAGAATGATGCTCCTCTCTGCAATATGTGTGGGCCAACTCTCCGTCTCCTTGCAAAAAAGACTTAGACCCAGCCGGGTTGTGTGGCGATGTGCTGGAAGAATTAGCATACAACTGAGGTACACAAGAAGATCTTTCTTGTCCCAGCTGGGGTGTCATTGTCCAATCTTCAATGGTTATGCCCTGCTTCGCAGCAAGCTTAAGTAGCTGCTTCTCATCTAGTCCTAAACCCATAAGCAGATTCCATAAATTTCTTTGTGTTTCTCTTTGATTGTGAATCACTTGATCCCTCATTGCCATTTCAAACTGAAGCTCAGTATTAGTCATCCCCTATATTACCATCATAAAACAATTATAATCATCTTCAAATCAGTATACCATTCAAACAAGTGTTTGTTTCTACAAAAGTAATATATGTTTACCAAGAGTCTATATTGACTGAGAATACGTAAGTAGGTTTTATTTGCATTGTTGCTGATGGCCTTGTCAATCATCTCCTGTAATTGGCATCGGCTTTTCTCATTGGCTTCAATTTCCTATAAAAATAACAGAGCTCATGTCTATTAGTCAATACTACCAGTTAAACGCCCCATGTCAAAGGGAAATGAAGCACCTTTTGGTATATGACACCAGTCTCATCATTGTCACGGATATTGTCCAGAACAAGTTGTCTCCTTAACATCAAAGCCTGCACGGTTGTTCCATCATTTTCAATGGCCTGTTTGGGAAGAAAAAAAGTTATTTAGTGAATATAAGTTCATGACCAATACAAATAAATACAGCCAATTAATTTTAAATCAAACTTTAACTACCTGCTGCCTTGCAATACCATCATCAAGATGTTGTAGCTCGGTACGATTTCTAAGATTAGTTTCCTCAAGTTCAAATATAGCTTTCTGTAAGTTTATCCGCTCCTGGACATTTTCACTGGTTTCTTGACTCAATATATTCAACCAAGATAATTCGTCATCCAAGGGTCTTTCAGCAGGTTTGGTGTTCAACTGCGATTCTTTTTCTGCTAGTTGTGTCTTCAACTGACTAACCTCTGTCTGTGAAAAGAAAAAAAAATATCAGTGAACGGCAATCAACAGGGTGCGCATAATTAACAATTGAACTTGCCCAACCACAAATTTACAATCTAAGAAAGACCTAACCTGAAGACTGTCAATCATACGTTGATAATCTGATACATGTGTATCAACCGTGCCAATATTTTTCTGAAAAAACAGAAAATCACTAAATTTTAGTTCTTTATATGAGTCTAAAAACCATAATTTCCTCCTCTTTTGTGTTACACCTTTTACCTGGATGTGTGTTTTGATTTCCTTAGCTCGATCTGCATATTTCAAGGTATTGACAGTGTGGTGATATTGGTTATCTGCTGGTGATATAGTTGCAATCATGACTGTTTGAGAATTGCCACTCAAGCCAACTTTAAGAATCCGGGTCAACTTGCTGAAAATATAGGAATAAAGTCAATCAATGTAAAGAATCATACCAAGCTACTAGTCGTGGTCCTACCTATTGCGATAAGGGACATATGCTAGACCCTTTTTATGTTGTTTCCCCAAAGCATTTATACAATTTGCCAAAGCAAGAAGTGAACGGTTTATATTTGCACCATCTCTCAGTTTCTGGCCACCGCTGTTTGTTTCAGAAGCTCGTTCACTGCAGAAGCATTTGTATATTATACAACCAAATGCTTACAACTTCCAAACAAAGGAATATACTGATCATATTAATACCTTCCCGCAAGATCCACGAGTGCAAGTTTACCACGGATAACTTGACTACGATATTTCCTTTTCTGTTTTCTAAGCACATTTATTTCCAAAACTGCATGTGAGCTATTTCAGAAAGCAAACAATATATCAGAAGTTAAACAAAGAGCAAATAAGCAGCAGAAACGATACATTCCATAAACATGATCCGCTATTGCTACAGTTGTTCAGCTGTGCAAATGATGGGAACATTTCTTCTTGTAACTCACCGGGATGATGTCTCATTAGCATCTGTGTTGTCAGTTTTGCGCCTACTGTTCCCCACATTTAAAAGCTCAAGTATTCTATCAGCTGAGTTGACCTGTAAAAAATTATATTAATATCATGAACACTCAATAGCTTCTAGTTCTCTAAAACTCAACTTAAATCATCAGATATTAGTAATTACTTCATCAAATTTAAGCTTGCAAAACTATTTTTGACATATAAGAAATATGAACTAACAATACAAGAAAGATGTTTAACCTTGATACATCTTAGACCAGCTACGATTATTCCCTGCTCAGGATCCTCTCTGAGTTCCAAATGGCCCGATGATTTTTCAAGTAGATCATAGATTACCTATTTACATACAAAAAAAAAAGGTAAATCTTGGTGGGCTCTTATGAAAGAAATAAACAGGATATAGTTTTAGAGATCAGCATGTTATTACCTCATTGTAGACTTCAAGGTAGGAACAAGTAACTTCAAATTCGTCAGAGCTCTTATCATTTTTTATAAAATTGAATATTGTGTGTAAACTGAGAACCATCAGGCCTGGATCACCTTCAGTTCCTACCATAGTATAGGTTTTTCCACTGAAAAAAATAAGCTTATGTTATGTTTGAAATAAATTAGATCACCAAAATGGGAATAGAATACATGAAAATGTTACACGTTTCTGGAGAAGATATACAAAGCCACCAGCAAAGATTAGTTTATATTCCTCCCTCTTCCGGTTAAAGATAAAACAGCACATATACGTAAACTACATACTTGTGTACATGTGAGTACTTTTTAACAGTGCTGTAAAAATTGGTTTCCTCGGCTGAGGGACTTGGCTAGGAATCAGTCCTCGGGCATAGGCCGAGGAGAGTTGGCCCAAATCCGACCCAAAAATCAGTCAACGGGTTAACCACAGGTCATACTCGGTCAACCTCGGATTAATCGGTCAAATTGGGTCAAAATCGGTCAAATCTTTTTTTATTTATTTTATATTTAAAAATCCTCTTTTCCAATTAATATATTTGAATTATGTGAATGATTATGTTTGTGTGTTTAGTCTATTACTATACATATAGTTTTAAAATATTTATTTTTATATAAAAAATCCCAATCCTAGAAATCCCCAGGTAGAACAAGTACTCTTACCAAGGACCCTGACCGATCAGTCCGAGTTGCGATTTTTGCATCCTTGCTTTTTATTTATCCATCCCTCTCCGGTTTACAAAAAATGCTATCAGCATAGTGAAATAACAAATTACATTTTTCATGAAGTCTATAACTTTTGTCTCACAATCTACCTATTCATTTCGTCGATCTCATTGCAAATACAATAGAAGTTGACCTTACTTTCATACCGTCCTAATTTTTGTTCAGTTATTATAACAAATAACAAAAACTGTATGATAAGGTTGTTATGTTAATTACTCATCTTATTGACTTAGTAAATATATTAGGTCTGTTCATGATTCAAATCGACAAAAATGTCTGTCGTTAAATGGAGATAAGCATGCAGTGAACAACCAAATGTAACAGCTAATAATAACAAAAAGACAAGGAAGACTCTCAAGGATTAGAAAAACAAACAATTTTAGGAGTTCTCTGTTGGGCTTACAGGGGCCAAGGAAAAGCTGAGAGTTTATTTAAGGTTTAAGAAAAAAAGAAAGACACAGCCGATGTATATTAAGATAACACAGCAGCTAATCCTTCTCCCCCTCTGTATATAGCGAACCCAATCCACCCCCACCCGGACGCATGCACACTTACGTTACATATTGGCAACCCTCACCTTCCTATACCAAATCACTTTCATCCAAGCATAACCCAAACATAAATTCTGATGGTGCTACACTTTCTCCACAACTAAATAACTACAAAGACTCCCCCCTCATTAATAAAGCATCATTTCTCCCTGATACTTCAATCACTGCCCTCTTAACATTATCACAATTAAACCATCAACTTGAAAAGGTGTTCAGTGTTGGCTAATTATAGAGACGGGGCAGGTTGTTTGTTACTTATCATTATAATCTTCTTGTGGTGATATGTCTCAAAACATCCGAATTTCACATATGACCATACTCAAATTTATGCATCTTACTAACGACTAGTACACTTGGCAGAGTGCAGTAGAACATCTCATTTATGATTCCCTCTTATCTAGTTCTCGACATCATGTGTGAGGTAGAATAGTAGATTAGTCAGTGTTAATGCAGTCATAATTTACCCAGGCTTGTGGCTTACCTGGTAAAACTCTAAAATGTAAAGGGTGTGTCAATGAGCAAGTGGTACAGGTTTTCAGTTACCCACCCTGTTAACTCAGCTATTAGTTCTAACGGGGCTTAAAAACATTCCACACTTGCAGTGGATTCTCATAACCTCTAATAAGCCCACAGAGCTTCGCAAGGAATAGTCTAGAACGGATGACATAAAGGGTGTATGGTGAGAATTCATGTCTGAACTAAGAAATTCTTGTCATAACGCCCGACTGCCTGAGGGATAATAATTGTATCGTGTCATCAATGGTTTTACCACACACAATATCAATCTAGACTGTCAGGTTGAAGAGTGGTCGATTCAGACCAAGACCGATGCTCTAGCAGGTAATTTATCTCCACTACTACTGATGCTCTGACAGGTTTGAAGTTTACTATTTTCCTCCCTTGTCTAACTAAACCATATTGTAATGAAAATATGACTTCATTGTTCAATAATGGATCAAGCACAGTTAAAATGGGTATGTAGACAGCCTCGTAATTAAAGTGTTTGAAGAACAATCAGGGATATACCTTGCCAAAGGAGAAAAATAATCCCCTGTGTTTTATTCTGACATTAACGCTTTAAAAAAAAAAGACATAACTTTATAAAGCAAAAACATCCACTTACCTCAAGCAGATTAGAGATCAGAAATCCTTGGTAAGTGAGTGTGTGTGTGTGTGTGGGCCTGGGGGGGGGGGGGGGGTAATTTTTACATTTGCAAGTTAAATGTCGAAGGGGAAACTGATTGTATTTGCTGATTACCTTCCAGTCGAACCATATGCAAACACAGTCGCATTTAGACCATGAACTACCCCAGAGATTGTAGACAATATACTTCTCTCGTAGACATCCTGCATATAATAGTACGACGGAATTATGGACGACTATAATTAGAGACTAAAGTCAAATATATTAAAAAATATAGAAGAATCAAGTAACCAATTGTCGCATGTTGTAATATCTTGAAACCAACATACCCCTTTATAACTGAACACCTTAACTAAAGTTAGAAATTAAAACTCTCCCAAGTAATACATACACTTCCAGATATCACATAGGTTGCACTGCTCCTATAAAAGAAATCACATTCGCTGTAAAACTTTGACCATTTTGAGGTGGCTTGGCAACCAAATTATATGCCAAAAGGAACCCCGTATTGACTATCCTACCATCATCTATCTTGAGCAGTTTATGTAACTATGGCCAATCATGCTACAGTCAGTGAATACATTAGATGGATACTTTGGTAACCCAATCAAGGCACTTAAGTATACATCAATCACCATTTAAGTGACAACAAACCACTGACCGTATTTTCTCAAATAATCTTGTTAAGGTCATAACTCAAGGAGCATGAGACACATATTAATACATGTCACAACCGTAAGATGTAAGTGTGAGGTTATTGCAATCAAGTGTCTGTTCAGGGGGAAAGAGAAATTGACAACATGATAGAAAAAGAAATGTCATGTCTTTTGCATCGTTACGAATTATTAAAAGGGCCAAACACATAAATAGCCTAAGCACTTATGTTGCTTAAAATGAAAAAGTGGGTACTTCCATCAAGATAGACCATTTAGTGTAATAAAAAATGTCCAAAATGCCTTGCTTCAACTCCACACTTTCTGGCATGTGCCAAACACTTCCTACAAAACCTCATGCACCATAAAGCATTGTATAAGTCTAGCTAGACGAACCCATATCTAGATTGTTCCCTTTTTGTTTTTTCTTTTCTGTAGCAAAACTTTGTGCAGATTACTAATACGTCAACGAAAAAGATCATAAAACTGATTTTTCAAACTATGCACATAAAGTCTTACTATGGCATGCATATGCTTTCCATTTTGTATGCTTAGTACAAAAATAAACTATTATACATGCAACCTTAAATTGAGTAATTTTGCCTAATAAAACTATTCTTTCAGTAGAATCACATAAGGGTTCCCTGGAACGGTCTGCAAAGCTGCTGCATCATTCATGTAACTTATAAGGCTCGGAGAAGCAACTCAAATATCACCAGTATCCATATCCATAACCATGCCCATAGCAATGGAACAATACGAAGAAATAAAAACATATAAACTAACCACAACATACCGAATTCTTAGAGTCAGGAGCAAAGGCATAATCAAAAGCATATCTTCTCTCTTTCGTTCGATTCTGTATCCTATCTAAGTAATCCTTGGACAAATCCGGATCCAAAACAACCACCTCCTGATTCAACCACACCACAACACATTCAATTTCAAATATATATATATATATTATATTTAACAAAACCGTACCTGTTTAAAGAAATCCCTAGCCTATTCCGAACCTATCCGAACCATACTTTACTCCCGAACCAGCCACATTTATTTGGACTTGTATTCAATAAAAAATATTTAAAAAGATATTCAAATGTATTTATTTAATTCTAGATTTAGTTTTCTTGAAATATAGATAATTTTATTTTGAATGTTATTTTAAATATCACTTTATTTTAGTATTTTCGTAATAGTTACATTTTCCAACAATATATTACACATTAACACTATGCTAACTAAATTAAATTTTATTGATTATCAATATCAATATTAAAAGCTTTGAAAAATTAATTTAATAGAGGCTCAGGTAAAAAACCTAGTATATTGTATAGATAAACACACATTCACCACAATATAATCCTGATCTTAACAAACTAATACATTCATTAACACAAAAAACTTATAGCAAGTTTAATAATACATACATATATATATATATATATATATATATATATAATACACCTTATTGTTGTTTACTCGCACTATATCACGGCCACGCTCTTTCTCCGTTATAGGCCTACATTTTACAGCAACCTATAAACAACAACAACAATTCTGCATAAGCTACAATTAACTTTAAATCAAAAAAAAAAACATAATTAAAAAATGAAGAAAAATACTTACAGTAAGAGTTGTAGCTTTCTTACTTACTGGAGCTCTAATACTTGGCATATTTAATCAAAAACATTCATTCAACTAACACAATAACTAGTTGTAACTATTATTATTATTATTTAACAAAAATATCCATAACAGAGTTGTTCATAATTCCTATCTGAATTTGTTATTTTTGAAACCCTAAAACTACGGAAATACCGTTTGGAAATCACATTATTTTGCGAGATTAAACTGAACAAGTAAATCAGTTACACCTTGAGTGTGTGTAACTGTATGTGAAGAAGGAAGAGAGAGAGAGAAAATGGTATGTGAATTGTGAAGCTGTAATTGTGTGTGTGTGTGTGTGTTTTCAGTTAGTTTGTGTATTTATATATGAATTGATTGATTAGACGCGGGTAATAAATAAAATTGAAAGCGATAGAGGGTTGTTTTTCAGACTCCGAGTAAATTAGCTAGCTGGACCATGCTGTGTCACTAAATGATCGTGACCGTTGGATTAAGTTTCAAGGATATGGATTTTCTTTTCAAAATTAAAAAAAAAAGGGCTTTCTTGGATGTTTATGAAAACAAGGGCTAATTGTACGGAAAGTATCTCAACTATCCACAAAAAGCTTTTGTGAGGTCCAAACAAAAAAAGGTGTTATTTTGGGGAAGAAACCCGGCTAAAAACACTTTAGTGGGGCCGCGACCTGATAGTGTTTATGTGGATGACATGTAACCGGTTGCATCCAGCCTGGTTTAACACCTCAGCTGCCATGTCACCTTCTTCCTCCTCAAATCATACTTCTATTCTTTACACAAATGTTTCTTGTACACACACAAACTCAGACAAACACACACACACATGTATCTGTATACAAAAGCACATATATCATCATACATATAATATACAATATCGGCCACCCCATCACCACCGCCTCCATAACCACCATCACTGTACCTGATTTGCAAAAGAGAAAGAAGGATAAATGAATTTTGTTGATATTTTCCGGCAAGAACAATATTTTCCGGTCACCCTATCACCGCCACCATGAAGATCCGGCTATTCCATCATCGCCACCAAAAGATCCGGCCACCCCGTCACACCCCGATCTCCAAAACCATTGATTCCTAACCTATTACTATTCATCAAACTCTCGCAACAATCACGTCGGAGATGATGGTGTGGGAGATACCGGCGAGCTTCATTTTAGGTTGATTTTAGGGAATCACACCATTGATTCCTAACCTATTACTATTCATCAAACTCTCACAACCCCGATGCTTCATTTTAGGTTGATTTTAGGGTTTCCGGCGAGCTTCAATTTCTCCATCTGCCACCAGGACGGTGCCATCGTGTTCTTCCTCTTCTTCATCTTCACTTTGCTTCTTCATCTCCCACGATGACCATAGGCGGTTTTCAATAGCTCCGGGTTGATCTTTGATATTACTCCTTGAATATCTACAAACAAAATCATATCATATATAACATATATAGGAGAGCAGCAGCCCCCAAATCCACAAAAAAAGAAGAAAAAAGAATGATAATGCAAATGAAAAAAATATATTATATATACCTCTAGTATGGTGGTCAGAAGAAAGCTTCTTATGGGATGATGATTCGTCTTTGAGACGAAAGAAATCGATTTCAACAGCTGGTGAGCCTGACATGATTGATTTATGAATTGAAGAAAACAAACAATGGTTTTGATCGATGATGAAACAAGATTAGTGTGTG
>JAOEHQ010046888.1:0-11212 GCA_025447715.1 Asclepias incarnata
TCTCTCTCACTTCGAGATTCACAAACTCCGATCACCGCCACCTCCAAGGGCGAAACCCGTGCGGCTAAGGGCTACGCTCGTACCGTATCCAACTACCACCATCTCTTGGATCGCCGCCCATCAAATCCAAACCATTTCTAAATGCGTCCGGTTTCCAACTCCTCTATAAATGCCTTAAAGTCTACGACCGGTAAGGGCGAAGCCCCCCGGAACGGTGTAGTCGTTCGACTAAGGGCTACGCCCGTACTGTCTCCATCCGTTTTCAACACATAACCCATAACCCATAGAAAAAAATTTTTTTTTTTGAAATTTTTTCTTTTATTATTATTTTTTTTGGAATGGGATTTTATTAAAAATAAATAAAAAAAATAAAAAAATAAAAAAAACCATAACAAAAAGGGAAAAGAGGGAGGAAAATAGGGGTTCTCATATTTCTCATCATATTTGTAGTTCTCACGTTAACCCTACCCTATATATATATATATATATATATATATATATATATATATTGGGGTGAATTAGGATTTTTGGAGGGGATGGAAATAATGTAGTCATACTATTACTCCGTATTACTTTTGGGTCAAGCCCGGCCCATTATATTTTAGAAGTAATTCAGCTAGCTATCCATTATCCATATATTGATTTGCAAAAATCGTAAAAATGATTAAATTGTATATTGATAGCATGATCATCGTTATTGCCTTGATATTACCATTACTATTACTATTAATATTAATTTACTATCAATATGGCTATATAGGCATGAATGTCTTTGCCCATATAAAGAGGAGTTTTTTATTTAAAATGAAAAATAAAAAGCTTTGAAGAGTTTTATTGTCATTTTCTCGACATAAAAAAACATTTTGAAAGATTTTATGTACAATGATATTCTCAGTTATATCATTGACCGAAAATGGTAATTAACATATAAATCTTTTAAATTAATATGACATATAGAGGATCTGTCTTAGTTAAACACTTAAACACATTGTGTTGTAGTAGTTTAATGTTTAAGAACATAATTAATTGAGTTTTGATGAAATTATCATTTATGAATGTTAAACGGGTTGAATTTTATTATTGTTAATATCATTATAAAAAAATCTAACAATTAACTATATTAATTTTAAAAAATCTACTTGATTGGCTATACTCACACCTAAGGGTGTTCAACGATCCAATTTGTGGTTTTTACGATTTCTTTGATTATGATAATTCTGGAAACTTAAACCAAAAACCAGAGTGGTTTGTCGATTAATCATGAGAAAACCAAATCAATTATGATGATTTTGTTTCGATTCGAATTCGATTTAAATTAAATCAAACCATTTTCAAATTATGTAAATGTTTTGTTGGCAATGTTCGTTCCAAAATATTTAGCAAATAAATTTTTTAATGAGAACATGTAGCACCAAAAAATTACTAATGATAAACTTGAAAATTTATTTAGTATTACAGATTATCTATACTACTATATAAAAGAGCAACCCCCCTTTTTTCAACTTTTTATCTTTAAAATACTCAACTTACCCTTTAATTTCAAAAGTTTTTTTTTTTTTTATAATTAACCAATTAATGAAATAATTTACAACATCTATCCTTAAACTCTAAAATAAATACATTATCCCCTTTTATATCAATTACATTTACATCAATAATCACACCACCGCCGCCGGCACCGCCATCACCACCCATTTTCGTCGCCACCTGTTACCGCCACCACCACACCGCCGCCGCTACGATCATTGCCGCCACATCGCGCGGACACCAGTCTTGTTTAAATCAATATGTATAAGTTAATATATATTTTTAATCAATATGTTAGTTAATATATATTTTTATGTTAACCACTTTGTCATAGATCAATCGGTCACATGTCACTTTTTATGCAAAGCCCAATTGTGAGGAGAGCTTAACAAAAAATTGGTACAAGTTGACTTCATGTGGTGGTATTCGTTCAAATGCACTTATCTCGGTAATGGATTAATAGGTTCTTTCGATTAACCTTTTTTTTTTTTTTTTTTACATATATAACTGAATTGGATTTTTGGTTTTAAAATCAATAATTCTTAAATCAAACCATAAACCAAAAAATTTAAAATCAATTTGATCCCATACAAAACCAACTCAATTTTGAAAATGACTTCAAAATTGGTTTGATTTTCGGTTGTTCTACTTGAATTCATATACTAAACACCCTTGAATCCATATACCGAAGTACCGAACACCCTTTCAAAGCTCGGAATAAAAAGTTAACTATTTTAATAGTTTTCTAGTAATACTTTTTAACCGCTATTATATCATAATTACTATTACTATTGCTATCGGTATATTTAAGAATGGACGAAATGATATGAAAATGTTAGTTAAACTGGAAACGTTATCCTAACAGTATTATCAA
Source organism: Asclepias incarnata (assembly GCA_025447715.1). Classification (NCBI taxonomy): domain Eukaryota; kingdom Viridiplantae; phylum Streptophyta; class Magnoliopsida; order Gentianales; family Apocynaceae; genus Asclepias; species Asclepias incarnata. The sequence goes on from JAOEHQ010046888.1 coordinate 2,402, forward strand.
AGTCATCTGCACAATATATTTCAATAAAACTGTTAAATTACAATGCTTCTAAAATCAGCAGCAGCAGCATCACCTATAAATTATTATCATTCCAAATTCACTTTTAACCCAATCTCAATCTCATCAATCTCAAACTCAACATGTTGTCGCTGTAAATTTAATGGGAAATTGAGTAAAAAAAGAGGGGTGGTAATTGCTGGTGGTGCTGGTGGTGGTGATGGTGGTGGTGGTGGTGGGTATAGAAAGAGGCCATTAGAAACCCCAGGAGCATATGAGCTTATAGATGATGAAACTGGTGATAAATATATTGTTTGGGGAGATGATGACCAAACCCTTATTCCTTCTAAACAAGTTCTTCAATGGGAACCTCCTCCTCTTCCTCCTCCTTCCACCAATGATACCACTACCAATAAACCTCGAGGTGCGTATTATGTGTATTCAACTTTTAAATATTCCCGTTGCGGTTTCCTAGACTTTTTCCATGACCATTCTGAGATGTTTACCTAGTGAGGTTCCAGCCAGGGTGGGTCTCTTTTTTGTGACCTTTAGAATGCCTTACCACTAGCAAAAGGACGACCGGGATATATACAATAACGATATTCTTAAGATTTATACACACAATAGAAGCGTTCTAAGTTAGATTCATATAATAATATTTGGACTAAAGTTGGAATACATCTCCATACATTTATCCCTTTTATATCGGACTTATAAGCTTATCATGACTTAATATTGAAAAATAAGGGCTTATGAAAAATCAAGTTTGCTGAATTGTCTAAGATTTCATCCCAATGTTGTATATTCTCATATATATTGATGTCCTAGCTAATGTTGCAACGCTAGAATTTTGTGTACTAGAACTTTACTCTATGCTAAACCACCGTTCGTGAGTTGTGATCTCAAATGGAAGACTTGTACGTCTATTTGTACCTGAAGTCATCTTGATCTAATGAGTAGAAAAGAGTTAGCAAAACGTGTGCATTATATTTCTTGATCATCCAAAATATCTATTCCTAAGAGCTTGAATCCGACTCATACTTATTTGTATACTTTAGTATTATCTTATGAAATCAATTTCGGATAATTCTTTCAGAATAATGTCATTGCAAACAAATGTCGATACTCAACAATAATTTGAACTTTTATACTCAAACTAAACTACAGAAAATGAATGTATTTTCTCATTTTTCTAACTTTCACCACCAGAGTCCATAAGATTCGAATGTCCTTCTCTTAGTATCTTACTGCTATAACGGTATGATGATAGTATACCCTATGAATTCTCTTATGTTCCTTATGCTAGCATTGTCTTTAATCTACGTTGCAAGGAAATTTTCCAATATATCTGTAAACTGTTACAGTATTCTAGTCTCAAGTACATTAATTGATTACAAAATGTCTTAAAGTTAAGGGTTATTTGGATGTGTACTTTAAATTATCATTGTGATTTGAAATCACAATAATCTGAACATTCATGTGAATTAACTTGAAGTATCCATAGATTAAACGAACTAGTTATCTGAATTTCTCATTTTGATTTTTGCCAGTTCCATTAACTACTTTCTAAATGCACATTCAAACACCACTTTCTAAACAGACAATATAGGGAACTTGACAAATGCATCTTTCTATATTTAGCCAAACGGAGAGGGATCCCTGTTCAGGCTACCCGGGTCCCGGGGAAAGTCGAGCCTTTGGCTCATGATGTGTGTGGCCTAACCGGTATTTCCGTGGCCGTTTCTTCTAGACTTTTTTCTGGCCATCCCAAGATGTCTACCTAGTGAGGCGTGAACCTGGGTCTCTTTTGAGACCTTTAGGACGCCTTACCACTAGGCCAGCTTGGAGATGGTTTCTTGGAGCATAATCAAAAGTTTAATATGAATTGCTTCCAATAGCTCCACTCTAACCTATAGTTACTCATTCTTACAGTAAATAGCATGAGAGTATCTCAAAGTTTTCAACGATTGAGAGCTGGTAGGGTAAGGGATCTTGGCAGGGTATCTTCAGAAAAGGACCTAAAGGATGGCAATTCGCGTAATGGACCTATTGTTTCAGTAAAAGATAGATCAAATGTTATAAAAGATGAGCCTATTGTTCCAAGATTCGAGGCTGAAAAGGTTAATAGTAGCATTACAAAAAGTAGAGCCAGGGAAGCTGATGGGATATCGATGAATGTTTCAAGTAAACTACGGAAATCAGACGTTGGTGGAGATTTTTTTAGCAGAAAATCATTCATGGATGTGGGATGCACGGATTACATGCTGCAGTTTTTAAACAGCCAGCTTCTTGCATACCCTTCACATATTCAGGTACTGACATGCGTTCTTCCTAGAGGTTGCAAATGGGCAACTTGGGCAGGATGGGTAATGGGTCAAAACGGGTAATGTTTTGGTACAGGTTAAAACAGATTGGTCATGTCGAATTCACCCACTTGTTCAATGTTAAGTCTTTTATAGATAGAGAGTTTGTCAAATATGATATCCCAAGTTATGTTATTTTAGTAATAATAATATATGTTTGTTAGTAAAAGCATTTATGAGGTTCTGTGCAATTAATATACTCTCTAGGTGACTTTCAACTCACTGTACCCGTTTCCTTTGTAGCTATTTATGTATCTGTTTGATTTGAAGCATAACCTGAACCGACGCTTCAATAAGTAATTGGTTTAAATTTGTTACTTCTAGGCTTTCTAGCAATCCTTGTTTTACATATTTTGTTGTCAATAAAGGGACTCTTACATTTAAAATCGTTGTCAAGTTATCAAATTTAAGTTTTTTAATTCGGAAGGGGGTTGCTTCTTATTTCATGCATGGGTAATGGTTGTAATAGCTTTTTCATACTGTTTAATTTCTATGTTAATTACATAATGAGTTAATTGACAACAAACTTTCTTAATCCTCAAACTTTCATTTGAAAATTGTTTTTTATCCTTTTAACTTTCTATTGCAGTGTTTTAGCTGTTAATTCCAGTCGACGTGCTAAAACAATCATTGTAACCGGTTTTAAAGATTAATCAGTTAATCCCCCTCTACATGTTTCGTTTCTTCATTGATTTGAAGTAGATGATGATTAGTTTTTACAAATTTCATGTTACAACAAATCAGATATTATGTGTATGTATAATTTGTTGATATGAAAATGAGTATAATAGTTGATGTGTGTTTTCAAACCACATATCTAAGGGTTAATTTGTAAACACGCAAATTCATGTGAGTCAAGAGGAGGTAAGAAGTATCCGAAGAAAAAACAAAAAATTTCTATGTTATAATAATTATAGAAAATCACAAAAAGAAGTTAACAGGCTAAAACAAATTTTCAAGTGAAACTTGGAGGGTTATATTACTTAAACAAAAATATCATCTCATCAGCATTAGTCACTCTTTTAGTTAATCATAAATGACTATGTCCATATAACAAATTTTACGCTATAGACTACTAATTGTTTATGCCGCGTATATTGTAAGAACTGTAGGCTATGGCATTCCCACATGTTGTTCAAGGAAGGAGCTGCATCATTGCTGATCAGAGTGGATCTGGGAAAACCTTGGCATATCTTTTACCAGTGATCCAAAGTATTAGACAAGATGAACTTCAAGGTCTTGCAAAATCCTTACCTCAAAGTCCTCGAGTTGTTATATTGGTACCGACTGCTGAGTTGGCTTCACAGGTTTGATAATATATTGCTATTAGTCATGCATTTCCATTAATTATCAATTGTGAAATTTCACAACACTAATCTCTTCTAGATTTTATGATACATGTGAGTTTCTGTTTAGAAGCTTTTAGTCAATAATAAATAAAAACTCAATGACAGTAAAAGTTACTGTAGAAAAAGTGTTTAGATGTTCTTTTGTGGGTTTAAGTTCTACTAGTCGATGTTTTTTGTTTTTTATTTTGGTCAAAATCTGATCATAAATGGAATTAGTAGATAAAATGACCAAAAATGGCAATTCCGTGTAAAGGAGAAATTTATATGAAATTGGAGTAAAAGTTCTACAAATTGGTTCAAACAAAGGGGTAGATAGATTTGTTGGAGCTAGTTTGGAACTGGTTATCCGTAACAGGTTATATTTGCTTTTAAAAAATGGTTATTTGTTCCCTAAATAGTTAGATAATCAGATACAGAATCTGTTTATCCAGAAATGGTTATTTGATCTCTTGACTCCTTGAGTAGTACTTAACTGGCTCTTGTTCTAAACATAACCTTTATTATTGCAGGTATTGCGCAATTGCAGGCTGATGTCAAAATCTGGTGTGCCATTTCGGTCTATGATTGCAACTGGTGGTTTCAAACAGAAAACTCAACTGGAAAATCTTCGGAATGAGTTGGATGTTTTGATTGCGACTCCTGGACGTTTCTTGTACTTGGTTGAAGAAGGCTACCTAGAGTTAACAAGTCTTAAATGGTACTACTAAATTTTTTTCTCTTGATTTAAGCTAGAGGTACAGTGTGCGCAGGATGGGTAAACGGAATAAAATGGGTCGGGGTTGGAACTTGGAACAGGTCAAGTTTATTACAAGTAACGTTAGTTAAGATTGCAAAAGCAAGCTTATTACGAAATTGATCTAAATCACTGGATCGAGATTGTATGCATTAAAAATAGAATTTGGACAATTTTCAACCCTTTTGACCCATTCCCTCTTTAACTAAGTTTATCGATCTAACCCATTCAAGATACAACCAATTCATATATGGATAGGCTGAAATTGCCACCAAACTGTCAAATAGATATCAGCGTCTAAACAGAACAGTGCCAAACTAACTCACTCCACCACATGAAGCATACTCCACCTGCCGTTAGAACTCCATCAATTGACTTTGGATTTATAATAAAACTGAGAGTCCTGATATTAATTTAGCTTTCTTTTGATGTAAATCTTGTAGACAAAAATTTATCATTCAAAGGCTTATGTAATGGTGACTTTGGGATAACCAAGTTATTTGCAGATGTTGCAATTAAGTAGAGTTAAAGGCTTCTTCTAGACCACAAATTAAAGATCCATTTACATTTGTCCGATGTATCATTCGAACATCAGGGTACTGAAATTATCTTTAGATACTTTTTTCCATGGCCCACATTGTTTCCTATTTATTTTGGCACCTTTGTTATCTGCAGTTCTGCTATTCTGCACCATTAGATATAAAAAACATTCACATTCATTGATATGACACGCTTTACTGGTGTTAATATTTTTAAGAATAAAGTCAACATGTTACTGATCTAGCCAACATATTCCTTGAATGCGATAGATGCATCATCTATTTTCTTACTTTTTCTAATATGCCGGTCAGTGCTGTGTTGGATGAGGTGGACATACTCTTTAAGGATGAAGATTTTCAGCCGGCACTACAGAGTTTAATGAATTTGTTACTGCAACTCTACCGGTGGAAATATACAATAAGCTCATTGAAAATTTTCCAGATTGTGAAGTTATCATGGGACCTGGCATGCACCGCACAAGCTCTGGTCTTGAGGAGGTACATCTCCTTTTCCTTTCTCTTTCTTTCTGTAGGTTACCTTGATCACTGTCAATAAGTCTGCAATGTAGAATTGGCGATTCAGGATGGTTGGGTCACAGAATGGGTCAAAAGGAGTTTGCTTCAGTGTGATTGTTCAATATGGGTTGAAATGTGTTAGGTTGACCCGGATTTTTCGTATCCATTTTAAAACTTATATGAGAGTATGATCTAACCATGCTTACAAAAACTATATTCGATAATGACCTATTTTTTTTTGAATAAAACGATTTAGGAGGTTGTACTTAGAAAACATTTTCCAACAAATTTGGTCCGGTTCATTTTGGCTCTGATAATGATAATACCCCACGAAAAAAAGGGAAGATAAAAGAGTACATTTCCCAATTCCTATGTTATAGAGAAACTTATAGAAATACCAAAAATGGCCCAACAAACTAATTTAATTCTAATAATATTTTCGTTGGCTACATTGTGTATGCAGATACTAGTTGATTGCAGTGGAGAAGATGGAATTGAGAAAACGCCGGATACAGCATTTCTCAACAAGAAATCTGCGCTTCTGAAACTGGTGGAAGAAGGCCCGCCTACCAAAATGATCATCTTCTGCAACAAAGTAAGCTAAAAGATTACTTAAAAGACTGTCATTGGTTTTCTGTAGATGATCATTTCATGCTCACTTGTTAAATTGCAGATTGAGACATGCAGAAAGGTTGAAAATGCATTAACGAGGTTCAATAAGAAAGTTTTGCCGTTTCATGCTGCTTTAGCTCAAGATTTACGAGTTGCAAATATGGAGGAGTTCTGCCAAACTCGCGTAAAAGATAGCTCTTTGTTTTTAGTATGCACCGACAGGTAAATAATTGTTTGCTATTTCTAATCGTCCCTTTAATTGGAATGACATTTAGGGAAGTGGTTGGACATGCACTTTAAAGTGATTATCGCCACTATGAGATAGAGGTTGTTAAGCAATGTTACATGTATCAATAAAATCAGTTTTCTTGTGGCTACCCATAGCCTAAATTTATAATCATTATTCTATGAACCGGAATAGTCAGAACATCAGAATAATTCGGGTGTGTGGATGATGTTTTGGAAGTGATTATTTGGTATTCAATAGAAGGGCTTTTAAAGATAGTGCTGGATGAATTTTGCTTAATGAGATTGTATATGTTTGAGTGTTGACAAAGTGAGACGTTTTGTTAAATGGGACAATGCCCCTTAAATTTTGTTAAAAAAGAGATGAATAGGTAATTGTATTCGTTGGTTTTGTTACAGTTGTGATATGCAACAAGTAATTTGACCCCTAATAAGATTAAGTTAATCAGAAGTATTATTTCTGCCACTATAACCGGTTATCCAGTACCAAAACACAAATCCAAAGCACTTGGTTAAAACTGATCATGGAAGCTTCAAAATGCAGTGATTCAGTTTAAATGCACATCCAAATACTCCCACTAGATTTTATGATTCTTTACTTTTACAGAACACTTGATATGGGAACTGTAACCTTAATTGTTCTGATCTCTTATGCAGAGCATCCCGAGGGATTGATATTCCCGGAGTTGACCAGGTGGTGCTCTTTGACTTTCCTCGCGACCCAAGTGAATATGTCCGTCGTGTTGGAAGAACTGCCAGGGGTGCCGGAGGGAAAGGGAGAGCATTCATATTTGTTGTTGGAAAACAAGTTTCTCTTGCAGGCAGAATAATAGAAAGAAATAGAAAAGGCCACCCACTGCATGATGTTCCATCAAACATCTAATATTTCGTGTTCCCAACATTTTGCAATGCTACATGTCGGCACCATGATACCTGATGCATATGGCGAGGAGCTAAATTTTGACGGTGTATTATTTATAGGTTGAGAACAGGTAATAACTAGAAAAGTGCCATGAAACATAATTTCAAAGTATTTAGAAAGATAGTCTTATCTTGTATTGTGTTGCTTGCTTTCTTTCTGTTATGTTTAACAACTATTTGGAAGCTTCTTTGCCCTGACCTCCTTGCATTTGACTGCTTTGGTATAGGAACAGGGGGGTTTCTAGGGGCTTTTACAAATATGCAAGCTAGAAATATGTTATTTGATGGTAATAGAGAGTTAGACGGCTTAGAGAGCTCCTCAAAGAGCTAGTTCCCACCTTGTTTTAGGGGACCTTCAAGACCGTGTTTCCTTGAGTTTCCTAGTCTATATAGGTTCAATCCCGTCTGCTAGCATTTTGTTTTTTGCCTATTAGAAATAGATGAGTCAGTGGAATTTGATCCCTAGTTTTAGCTTGTTCTAATGTCTTGGTGCGTATGGTTGTACATTGGGATTTCAGATCTTAGTCGTGAATGGAACACTTGACAACATGGGCATGTCGGATGGGTTGGAAAACAAATCAAGTACCGCAATATTGTGAAAGGGTAAAAAAAAAGGGGGTGGTTGGTTTAACTTTAAGCATGCCTAGAGCATATATCAAAAATCTGCAATACTTTGGTACAAAAAGATACTCCCTTCGTCTCATTTTAATTACTTTTTTTTTTTTTTGAAAGGTGTGAATTACTCGCAAATATCGGGAGGTCTAGCATACGTTGTCTTAACCGGATCCGCGCTAGAGAGCTCCCAAGCAGAATAGATCCCCAATTTAAATCCCTTCGATGAGAAACCTCTATTATCCAAAGATCTGGAGGGGAAAACTCACTCAGGCCCACCATAAGTGGAAATTAAATACCTGTGGCCACCCCCAAATACGCCTAGGGTAGGACTCGAATTTGTAACCTCTTGTAAGGAAACAAGCCTCCTTACCACTAGACCATTTGGTGATAGTTATACAAGCAGATATCTACTCGTTGGTTTGGTGACCAATATTATACACACATGTAGACGTATTCATGATGGATGAACCACATTTAATATGGAGTAATAAAATTAAAAATGTGTTAGACGTGTGAATTATTATACTAATAGTGGGATCATAAGATTAAAGATATCAGTAACACTTTAAGTACTACGAAATTAGCTTAGACCATTTATTTAGTTATTTGATTGGGTCTAAATTTCATTTAAGTCTATATTTAAAGTTGATATATTAATGTAACTAGTTAATTATTACCGCACTTCGCGGCGGAAAATTAAAACTAATATAAAAGCATCATATTTGACAATATTAATATAACAGCACAAAATAATGGATAATAAATATTACCAATTGAAATACATTAATGATAATATAATGTTTATACTAAAGCAAATAATAATTCTTTAATAATATGATATATTTGGTATACTAATAAATGAAAAACCTAAAATATAACATACACATATCATTTGCAAAATATCCACCAACCAAAAAAAG
>JAOEHQ010046889.1:0-11212 GCA_025447715.1 Asclepias incarnata
ATTTTCTTTGGATTATAACTATTTGGTAATATTTTTGAATGAAATGTAACAAGTTTAGTAGCATTTTTAAAATAATATAAAAAAAACACCAAACGGTTGAACCGGCCGGTTCAACCGGTCCGACCGGTTCAACCGTGCGCGGTCGACTGGCTGGTTCGACGAAAAATCCGGTTTTTAAAACATTGCTGTTATATACATTGTATTATTAAGGTACTAAGTAATTTTATATTACCTTTTTCAAACGATAAGTGTCATATATTGCACCAAATATGGACTCGTACCAAATTACACCATATATAAATGTTGAATGTTGGCATACCAACAATTACAGAATCTGAATCAAAGTTTGGTGAAACCAAATCTTGAGTCTCACTGTATGTGCAAAGTACTACGTACCAGTGAAACAAAGAAACAAACTGAGACCAAAACATTCTATATATCATTTTTTTTTTAAAAGACGATACGCATACAACAACTTTTCGCCATACATATCAATTGCATATTTCACAATACAATATGTAGCATGTTACTACTACTTAACTTACTCCGTATGTGGTCCAAAATTGTTGTGCATATAATGTTACTAGAGTTCTTTTTTTAAAATAAAAATAAAAAAGGTCCAGTTTTGATTTGCTTCTTGGTTCAAATAGTTTTATAACCGGTTCTGAACCAGAAACGGACCTGAGACACTTTTGACTGTGAAATCACAGTTAAGAAGACCTGACAACAGAAATGATTCTGAACAGGAACCAGCCCAACACCTTAGTTTAGGTCGGTCCAGTAATTTCCCCATTTTTCATTATCCTGTTCCGTCAGGTTTCAACACAAAGAACTCTGTCTGCTACAATGCTTACTATTAACTGTTAAAGTAAAAGTAAGAATGCATTCTTTTCACGAAAAGTGAAAAAGTGTAATATTAAGTTAACGAGGACACGCTTTTTACAGTAAATTAGTTCTTGTTTGACACCTAAAATGACAAACATATGGAGCCAGCTTTAGACACTAACTAGTCTAGTTGCAACCCAGTCTAATTTCATGTTTCAACTTAATAGCATTGTTAACTTATATTCACAGCGGCAAATTTTGCAGCAGATGTCAATTTACATGAAATAAGGATAGAAGTCCATTCAGGAAGTGGGCTTTTGTGGCATCTGCAATGGCATGATCAAGCAGATCAAACCTTGTGAACTCATTTTTCCGTGAGTATATCATACATTCTTGATCATAAGTAATGTTCTTTCTTGAGCTTTGTGAGTGCAGTGGTGACTTGAAAAACCTCAAAAGTGAAATGGGCTTAGCGTATGTGCGTTCTGCCAAAAGATGATGCACCAATTTCACTCCCCGTATTCTGCAATCATAACTATGTTTTAGTAGCTGGTTTACATTTTGGTGTTAGTGCAATATTCCTATACGGTTGAGCACAAAAGGAGAAAAGTGGGAGTCGAATAAGACTTGATTTTAGTGTTACTTAATAAGAGTACATCAAAACAGTTCAAACTTTGACATTTTATAGTCAAATGTGTTAAGTTTTTAACGGTAAATGATGAGCTTTTTTTATAATGGAAAGTTTTACAGGAAAAAAAGGTGGTCCACAAGTGATGATATGATACCTGAGATTTAGGCGAAGGAAACACGTTCCAGAATCTAAGTGTTTCATCTCCAGCTCCCGTCACAATTGTCTGAAAAACCCATTGTTTGTTGTTAAAACTTACAATTATTTGTCGCAAAACTTAAATTCACAAAGTAACTTAAGAAAATCTACCTGCCCATCGGGTGAGATTGCAAGATAAAGGACTCTATAAGTGTGCCCAGTAAGTGTTGCAAGCTGCATTGTGAACCATAGATTTGATGTTAAAAAAGTTATCCCATATTGTAGAGGTGGCAATTTGACCCATTTACTAATGAATGAGTAGATTCAGGTTATATTTAAACTATAGCGAGTCAAATGGGTAAAATGAAAAAATAGCTAATAAGAAAAGGGCCCGAAACTTGTCCAATATGCATTTTTAGTGCATACAACCTCCTAAACCGCATTATGCAAAAAAGAAAAAGAAAGATAAATATTGTAACACTATAGCTTCTGCAGTCACCCATACAACACGGTTACTATTTATATAAATTAAAAAAAGGACAAAAAGTGTTTCAGATCACCCATTTCATCCCATACAAAAAATACTAGTTTCGACGTGTTTGCACCCACCAAATTTACCAACTTTAATCATACATTATTCCATTTTAGAAAATATTACCTTTGACATGGTAGGGTATCTCCAAACAATAATCTGGTTTTGGGAATATCCATGGGTGCTCACAAGTTCATTGACATTCTTTGACCACACAAGATTGCATACCTGCCATTGTAATAACAAGATGAGTTAGCAGTCTCTTGGTCGAATGTCCTATTATAATGAGATAATCTAGACAATGTTTTGAACGACAATCAAATACAATCGATAGCTTGTGATAATGGTAAGGGGGTAAATTGTAGCTCAAACTTTATCAAAAATTAAACATGTACTAATTTAGAACATCCCAAAACTGATATCACTACAACTTAAAAGGAGCTGAAAAAGTAACATCGACTCGGACAAAGGATGCTAGGAAGAATCTAAGTATTACGGAGTACAAGTGAGAGACATTAGTGGAATTAAATAATACATGCTTTTATGTTAATTTACCGGTAATACCAACCTTTCAGCCAAAAAAAAGTTCATGTTTGACTATTAAGTGTGAGATAAGCTACTTTTTAACGTTAAAACAGTTGGGAGTTAGGACATTGTGTTGCTTCAAGCAAAAAGTTTAATAATCATATCAAGCTAATACAAGGGGCGACAAACCTCAAAATTCACTAATAGTATCTATCTATACTGTAGTTATATAAAGCATTTACCCATCCCCATTTTAAGATTAAGGAGCTCCAATAAGAATGCCCACATCTCCCTCCCTTCCCCCATCCAATAAGAATGTGACACGTAGCCCTCTCTCTCTCTCTCTCTCTCTCTCTCTCTCTCTCTCTCTCACACACACACACACACACACACACTACCATCAATCCTCCATCCCTCTCTCTTACACCACCATGTAGACCACTTCCGGCAACCACAACTGGAAACATCGATGAGCGCCGGAAACCACTCGAAACCATCACAAACAACTGTTGCCCACCAAAATGCCATAAACCGCCAAAAGCCGCCGGAAACAACCAACAAACACAAGAAAAAGCACTGAAAACTAGTTGTGGCCATCACACTGCGGGGTTAGCAAGCTAGTTCAAAATAATGTAAATCGCTCAATGAAATTGAGTTGCTGATAGCAAGTTTTCAGACTTCTATTGGTGAAGTTGCCCTAGATGGTAGTGTTCCATTTTATGTCAATGTTTTAGTGACCCAAGATATAGGTTCATCTGATATTTGAATAAAATCTTCACTTTTATCATCAAAGATAAACATGAAAATAATTAAGTATTGCTTTTTATTACTTCTATTAACCATTAACTATGGGTAATTGGCCTAGTTGGGGGAATGTATAAAATATTGACCCATGGGGCCATTATAAGTTGGCTCCAATTACACTTATGGGTAACTTTTCTTTCGGATGACTATGACTAAAGTTTATATTGCAAATACATACTTGCCATGTGACAACATGCTTGTATTTTTAAAATGTGCCACACACTTTGCTGGGGCGTACAAGAAATAAGAGAAAACAATTTATTAACTTAGATGCCTTAAAACAACATGATTTACATTTTCTTTTGCATATTTTTCAACAAAAATATGACCACATCATCATCATATATTGCCCAAAAGTTTATTCTGAACTCTCCCCGAGACATGTAACATTCCCACAACTGGGAGAATTAAAAAGTAGGTTGTTATTTAGGCAATTACATGGCCATTTGTCCATAGTAACAAGGAACTTACATGGCCAAAGTTGAAGGGAAGCTAAAATTGTATTGAACATATATAATAATAAGCATATTAATAACCCTACTTTTCCCTGAAAGAACCATAGGGTCAAAGTTCTTCTAATACTTCTCATTTACAAAAAATTACTTTCCCGGTCCAAAAGAACCCTAACCTTTGCCTTAACATGTAGTTCAAAGAAGTGTTATACTATCAATCAATAGTCTGGAATATCCTACAATACTAACAAAATAATGTAATATTGTGGACCGAAAACAATGAGCAATAACTATTTTAAGTTATAACTAAGCCCAACTTATATATTATAGCTTGAAAAGGTTGCAAACAAAAGAAATATGCAACTTGATGATGTAGTGAATGAAAAGTTCATAAGTCTCACTAATGAATATGTTAACATATTGTTTACGAGATCTCAAATTCTAACTAAGAATATCTTGCATCTAAAGTACAAGGATGTTACCTGGCTACCAGTATCCATGCAGCTGAGGTGAGAATTGGTGGTTGTGTTCCAAAAGCGAATGCATCGATCTGCAGTACCTCCACCAGATGCCAAGAGTCCATGAAGATGTGGTGACCAGGCAATTGCTTTCACAGCAGCTGTATGTTCACAGTATTTCAAAACAGGTTGCGTTGAATGTTGGTTCCAGACAAAAAGCTGCATATAGACCAACAAGAAAAGAAGTAAAAAGGTTAAACTAATTACTTACTCTAAAGAAATTAATGGAGTAAATAAATTAGTTCTTACCCTGTTATCATTTCCACCTGATGCTAATTCACGATTATCATAAGACCACTTGAGTCCACAGACCTACAACACACATATCAATATTTGGGATAAGAAAGAAGCCATTGACAGTTTTATATTGATGTATAGTAACCAATAATACACAGACTAGGTTATCGAAATTGATGATAAAAAAATTGATTTACCTCTGATTTATGACCGCTTAACTTACTAACAAAATCTTCTTGTGCACGCGGATCTCGTTGAAGAATACTTTTATCTCGACTTCCTGAAGATAACATAGATGAATTCCAAGCCAGTGCTCCAACACGTAATCTATGTCCTTCCATGGTTCTTACTCTCTTACAACGAGAGGCATCCCAAATCTGGATTGAAAATATTATAAGTACTAAGATATTAATCTATTAAGGTATTAATGTATTAAGGTAGGTTCATCTTACAAAAGCATCTTCATTATTACATTCAAAGTATATTGTCAGTATTTTATCTATAATCTATAAATTGTTTTGATGTGTAAATGATTGCATTATAACATACAAGGCTTGCAAGGTACATAGACTTAGTGCATACTAATAGAAGTATATAAATCTTTGTTTGGTTTGACTATGTATGAAATGTAATAATTGATCCAAATTATAACCATCTAAAATAATGTATATGATGGATCCATTGAAAATGTATCGTCCAAAAACACCACCAGAGTACATGTTATAACCATAAATTCACTAGTGAACAAAACAAGATGAATCGATGGGCTTTATTTATATCAACAAAGAGCACACAAACTTGAATCTTGATTTGAGTTTTACTTTTATAACAGATAGAACACACAAAATGTAATGGATAAGCACACATTAGGTTGAAATGAATTTATCACCATCTAAATTACAAGAATTCTTGACATTCTATCATACATATTGAAGATACAATGCCTATTAACTTCTACCAAATTCCACTATTCCAGGAACAGCTTTATCATGACGATCTAACATACTACAATTTTCTCCTTTTTTTTTCTTTAAGGACCTTGATTACGATAATATAAGTCAAACAAGCAATCATCTTTTCAACTAAAGACGCCACACAAACTATGTCGGGTCCTTAACTAGCATGTAAACTCCTCAATTATTTAGTAAATGCATTAAAATACTACTCTATAGTACAAATGATTAATTCTGCATCCATCCATCCATCATGTTCGGAGACATACACGCAGAAAAATGCCATTAAAATACAAACATTACCTGAACTTTCCCATTGCAAGTCCCAACAGCAAGATTAGTCCCCCGTTGCGCCCACCCAACTGAACACACGCTATCATCATTTCCCAGATCACACAATTTCGTCACCTGGAATCACATCAAACTTTATTCATCAACAAAACTATAACAAACACAAAAGAAATATCAAACTTAAACCAATATAAACCTCAAGAGATAGCAACTTTACCTTACTACTACAAGCATTCCATAAATAAACACAAGTCCCCAATCCAACAGCCAACACATTCTGAGAAGACCAATCAACAAGATTTAAATAAAAATCATCTTGCAATGCTGGTGCATCCAAAACCTGAAAACCGAATCAAAAACCTACACATATTAACCACAACCCATAACTCAAAACATCCAAAAATAAAAAATAAATTAACAAAATTTATCAAAAACCGACAAAAAGTAACAGCCCATTACTCAATACATCCGAAAACCATATATATGAACAAACTTCATCGAAAACCCAAACGTCTTAAAAGAGAGCCGGTCAAAACCTCCCTTTGTAAACACCTTAGGATGTCAAGAGAAGCCAAAGATGGCCACAGGAATACCAGTTAGGTCACATACATCAGAGCCAAGTGCTCGACTCTCCCCGGGTGGCCTGAATAGGGATCCTATCCGGTTACAGTTTTTTATCAAAAACCCACAAATATTAACCACAGCCCATTACTCAAAACATCCAAAAACATATTAATTAACAAACTTTATCAAAATCCCACAAAAATTAACCACAGCCCATTACTCATAACATCGTATAAACATATAACTTACAAACTTTACAAAAAAATACAAACCTTATAAGGAGATCTTGGAACTTTTCTTGGAGCTTTGACAGGACTTTGACTAACACCAGGAATAGAATGATCATCAAATCCAAAAGGAAACAAAGAATGCATAGACTGTCTAGTCTCAGTTTTAAACCGAAAAATATTCCGGTTAACCGAGTTAGAAACCGGAAAGCCGCCTTTCTTATCAGGGGTACCTGGTGGGGCAAACCCCAGATCCGACCCAAACAATGCAGTTCTCAAAAGGGCAGTATAAGCAGCAGAAGATGAAGAAGATTCTTCGCCGGACCGGGCATTGTCTGCCGCCGTTGCCGGTGGCGTTGAGATGTTGAAAAGCGCAAAGTTGGAAGATGATCGGCATGGGATGAACCGGTCGCTGTAAATAGGGCGAGATGGTGATGGGTGGTAATAAAGATTGGAATTTGATTGTGGGGTTTTTGTGGGTGTGTGTAAAGTTTGTGAATTTGTTGAAGAAGAAGACGATGATTGGTTAAAAATCTTGGAATTGGAATCGGAATCCATTGATGGGGGAAAGTGAGAGAGAAAGAGAGATAATGGATTTGGGGGTTGGTTTTGGGATGGTGAGGGTTAAACATAATAACCCGGGAATGTTAACAGATTGGGATTTCCCGGAAAAAAAATGGTAATTTATTTGGGTTTTTTTTTTAACCGTTTGGTGAAAGAATCCTTTTGTTTCTATGATAAGGGTTTTATTATTATTATTATTATTATTATTACCAATACATTAAAAGAGGACTTTTAAAATCTTCCACTAATTTTCTTATAATAAATTTTCTTATTTACATAATCTATATATTAGTTTTTTTGTTTTTAAATTCTCCACCAAATTTCTTATAACAAGTTTCCTTATTTACACAAGTCCTAAGTTATATAATAATGTTTTTATATATAAATTACTACTAGATGCATGTCCGCGCGATGCGACGGTGTGGTGGCATCGACGGCGGGTAGTGGTGGCGGCGACGGCGACAGCCGACAGGTGATTGCAGCAGCGGTGGTGGCGGTAGCGGTGTGGTTATTAATGTAAAAATAAATTATGTAAAAGGGGATAGTGTAGTTATTTTAAGGATTGGGAAATGTATGTTGTAAATAATTTCATTAAGGGTAATTATAGGTATATTAGATAGAGATATTTAAATTAGTTGTGGATGAGGTGAGGATGAGGATATGATAGGGAGGGATTGTTTTTGGTGTCTTGGAGAGAAAAAGTTGATATGACGGTGAAAATGAGGGGAAAATAGCAACATGAATGAGAGAGGCCTAAGGAGTATAGATATAAATATTTATATTAATGTTATATATAGTTTCTTAATTTATATAATTTTTTAAATATATTAATTAAGATTTAATTTAAAAAATTATATATACTTTAATATATATTTTATATTATATAAAAATCTCTAACACAACCTTTGTGATAAGTACAAATTTTTGCATCAAAATTCTTCAATTTTAATAATTATCATCTCTTTCTCTTGTGAATCACTGAACGGTGTTATCCTCCTTCTGATAATTATTAACTTTCGTATTTAACAAGTTTTCATTAACTTTTAGTTGCAATTTATATTTATCATACGTCAATATAAGTTTCATCCATCAAAAAAAATTAATAATAAGAAAATAATTAAACATTACATGGTTATATATGGATTAATATTAAGTTAATAATCTAAGAATTAAAATTTCATGTTTAATAATATATTAATAAACAAAACATTTGCTATCTTTATTAAGTTCTGACTAGTTTTGAATATATGGGTACAAAAAGCATTTTCATATGCTAAATATAACATTATTTTTTCTTTTACACATAGATACATATACTATTTGACATCATAAACAATTTTTTCTTTCTTTTCATTTTGACAATACATAATGCTCTTAGTGCATCGGGTATGGATAAAATAACAATATTACCTTCATTCCATAGAGACGCATCATTTTTGTTTCTATTCCATTCAGAATAATTCCAAGCCCACTATTTAATTATATTTGATATTTATGTGTGTTAAAAAAGAAAAAGAAAAACTAACCCTATCAAACTTCCATCTCAAACGACATATGTAACTTCAAAACTACGGACATCCCACCCTGAACGATGTATATAAATTGATTACCACTAACATCTCACCCTAAACACTAACCAGTGTGGCACCATAACGACGCCGAACACCTAGTGATCTTCATGCCAAACCATCATGTCACCACATCAAATCCTCTTATATTTACGATCATTAAAACTTTGTACCTTAAGAGTTACATTTAAGATGTTTTTGCCTTTACTACGAGGTTTTCTTTTAACAATAAACAAACAGTAAAGTCTATATCATTTTCTAGTTTTATCATGAATAAGATCACATTATAATTAATTAATATCATAAAGCTTTTTTTAGATTTTTTTAGAAAGAGGAAAGTGAATATGGTGTTGTTTTACATCCAACTTGAAGGAAAAACTAATTTTTTTAATCAATTAAAAACAAAAAACAAAAACCATTTATTTATTTTGTAAAATATATTTAAAAAAATTAGTATGTTTAAGAATCCTTGTTTTGGTTAGTATGCTATTTTGTACTCCACAATAAGGTGCAGAATCCTTGTTTTGGTTAATATGCTTGAAATATGATATGTATGTCTATTTTCACACTCAAAATTAGGGAACTTTGAATTTTGCAAAATTTAAGAGCTGAGTGTTTTTGTTTTTCTTATTACAACTTTAACGATCATAAAATTTTAATTTGATAAAAGGTTCTTTTGTGTGTATTGTAATCAAATGAAAACTATAAAAATGTTGAAAACGAAATGACAAATCTCAGCTACACATTTCCTCCTACTTATTCTTTTCATTTTTCTCTTTTTATTTTTTTTTTACCTTGGTTTTTTCATTTTTAATTTTTCTATATTTTTTTAAAATAAAAACTCACTCAAAAAAAAAAAACTTTTTTTTCAAATGATGATACGGTACGGGCATAGCCCGTTCAAGGGGGGTAGCCCTTAAAGGTATTAATAAGGGGTAGCTGGTGGCGTAATAAATCATAGGGGGTGATAAGTCATAGGGGATGATCGATGATGAGTGATCTACCTAACGGGCTCCGTCCTTAGCCACACGGGCTCCGCCCGAAAATTAAAAAGTCATCAAAAGTATATCGGATAACCTCTCTAATGAAAGAGGACGGAATTTTAAAAACACTTATATAATTTTTATAATTTATCGATGTATGATTTTTGAAATAAAAGATTTTGAATGAATTAGATAAAACTAGTGATTTATAAAAGAGAGAGAAAAAGAGGGAAATATGTGACTGAGAATTGTCCCTTAGTTTTCATCTTAATTATGGTTTGCAAATGAACATTTACCTCTTTTGTGTTTAAAAAAAATGAATTTCTACTTATTTTAAAAAGTGTGAAAGCTTATAT
The DNA here is from genome assembly GCA_025447715.1 of Asclepias incarnata. Classification (NCBI taxonomy): domain Eukaryota; kingdom Viridiplantae; phylum Streptophyta; class Magnoliopsida; order Gentianales; family Apocynaceae; genus Asclepias; species Asclepias incarnata. The sequence continues at coordinate 10,166 of JAOEHQ010046889.1, forward strand.
GCGAGTTCTAAGATTTTATTATTACCATTCTTTATTTCATTTTACAAATAAACAAAGTGACAAACAATAACATCCATATATCATTTATGATCAAAGAATGAGACGAAACTTGTCGATATACCTAAATACAAATATAAAAATCCATGATTCATGACAAAAACATGTATGCCAATTAACATTGTAAATATCATTAACACCTTTTATTTTAATCTATTTCAAAAACTTCTCAATTGGTCCTTCCTGTTTAATAACAACATTTTAATTTTATTTATAAGATTCTGGTCTAGAATCGCTATGAAACCAAAAGCAGAACAAGAATATAGTCGGGAGTAACAAATCGTATAGCTATTGCATGGAACCCTGCCTTTATTTCATAGAACATAGGCATTGATGGAGCTATCCTATAGCTAGGAGTAGCCTGGGCTATTAGTTTGTTCGACTCACGAAATGTAATTTTTATTCTAAAATGTTGCATTTTTTTTGCAATGCTTTGTTAGCGCACGAGTCTTAGCAAATTAAGCTACCTGTGCTATGGGTCACCATGATTCCTCGTTCCGCCACTGCACATAGGTCAAAAAAAGGTATACATAGATCTCTATGTGTGGTCGGTTCTTTTCACGCGACTCCAAGCAAATCGGGCCCATGCAACCGATGCATATGACCGTTGGGGGCGTGCAAAGTTATCGTTTTTTTTGTTTTTGTGTTTTTGACCCTTTTTTTTATAAAATAAATTACATTCCCCCCCCCCCCCTTTTTTTTTTTTCAATTTTAGTTGCAATATAGGCTTCTTTTTTTTTAGTTGCAATATAGGCTTTTATGGCCTATTTTTATTTGGATTACACTTTTAATTGCAATATAGGATTTTATGGGTCTATATTTATTTGGACTACTTTGGGAAGCAATATGCAATAGTATAACTATTAGTCTTTTACTCTTATTTTGTTTTATTATATATATAGTGAAGAGTTATTTTAGGAACCCTTTTAAAATTTCTAAATCAATCTCAACCATTGATTATTCTTCACATGGTGATTGTTTTTTTGAGTT
>JAOEHQ010046890.1:0-11209 GCA_025447715.1 Asclepias incarnata
GTATATCGAACGGGTATTAAGACTAGTATATATATAAAAGATGATGATTCTAACCATACAGGAAAAAAGTTATTTAAGAAACCTTAAAAAAAATACATAAGAACCAATCTTGATTATTATTGATTTTGATAAATCATAAGTTTCATTTAATTCATTCAAAATGTTTTATCTCAAAAACAATACATCGTTAGACGAAAAAAAAATATGCATGGTCTTAAAATTTCGTTTTTTTCATTAGAGAGGTCATCCGATATACTTTTGACGACTTTTTAATTTTCATTTTTATTTGTACTTGTATATTTACACATGTGTAAAATTTTTGTTTTCACATGTAATTACTAAATGATCATATATGCACAACAATGACGGCTAAGGGCGGAACCCTGTCAATCTATGGCGGAGCCATGGTGGCTAAGGGCGAAGCCCGTCAGGTAGATCACCCTATTATCGATCACTCCCTATGATCTGTATATCACCCCCTATGACCTATCACCCCCACCATCTACCATTTATTAATACCCTTAAGGGAGAAGCCTGCTTCAAATCAAAGTTTCCGATGACAACGGTATAGCTAACTTGCACATGTATAAATGAACTAATTTTATTTAAATATCTTACTTTCACATGTATAAGGTAAATAACTTGCACATTTGTAAATACCAAAAAAAAATTAAAAATTAAAAAGTCGTTAAAAGTATATCGGATGACATCTCTAATGAAAGAGGACGGAATTTTAAGACTACTTATTTTTTAACGATGTACGGTTTTTGAGATAAAAGTTTTTTAATGTATTAGATGGAATTTTATAATTTTAAGATCAATTGCCAGAATTGGTTCTCGTGTTCTTTTTTTTATTAAAGGTTCTCAAAATAACTTACCCTTAACTAACTATATATAACCACTCGCTTAATGGCGCAGTGGCCACCTGCACCTACTTTAGGGGAGTTGACGCGGGTTCGAATCCTTGATTAACCCTCAGATTCGAATTCCAAATCTCTCCCTGGGTTCTAACCGGTTGATCTCTCTCTTGCAGGGGGGAGCTAGGTTCCAATGCGGAACCAGGGATCGAGGGGTTCCCTCCACTTACCCTTTTTTTAACAAGGAAAACAAGTTTAATGGAGCCATTAATCTTTAATGTTATGACCTGTTTCTTAACAACCTTAGTGCCCTTGTACAAAAATGTTGTGATTCAACCACACTGCTCTTCCCGATGGTGTCATATAGGATTACAAGACACCCAAAAAATTTGTAATTAGGGGCTATGGAATCTAAGGTGTTTAGGGTAACGTATTCTTTTAAATGCAAAAAATTTCCTTTTTTTCAAGTTTAATTTCAATTCAATTGAAACAGACTATCACTTTCTCCCAATTGCCTCAACCTACTCTAGGCTGTGTGCTCGCTCACAGAAGGCGACTCAAAGACACACCTCAGTGGCGCCATTTAATGAGACACACTTCATAGATCGAGACCCCTGACACATTCATCAACAATACAAAGATATTAATTTTGCAACCCCTGTTCATATCCAGTCAAAGTCCTGACAAATTGTTCACAAGCAACAGAGAACTCGAATGTTATTGGGCAACACCCCTACTGCCCGTCTTATCATGACACTTAGGTGCAAACTCATTAAGGTATGGGTTTTACTATGTACTTCATTAAAGTATTTCACTATAAAGCCAGTATATCTATTTGAACTCTAATAAACCAGATATCTATGTGGGCAATCTTTCGACAATTAAAACATGACTGATCATTTCCGTGTATAACGATGCCTCCTGGTAACATTGCATCCAGTAATGTCAGGAAATACTCACGTATTCCAGTGATATAATCTAACTTCGTTTAAATAAAAAGAGCAATTACATATTGTTGCAAGTAGCATACATGAAAACAGTATTATTAAACAGTCATGCACTAAGCAAAGAATGCTCATGCACTAATGATTTTTAACCAAACCCAATGGTTAAAAGTACAGTCGCATACCTTCCTGGGGGAAAGAGGGTCCCGAGGTCCTCCCACTACTTATCCATGGACCACGCTGACTATCAGTGCCAAACTCATTTGAAGGTGGCCTCCATTGTTCATCAGCACCATATCTTCTCAAACCATCCGGAGGTTTTGATAATCCATACAAAGGGGGGTATGAATGCTGCAACACTGTAGGATTAGGATATTGAAATTGACCAGCAGCACTTTGAGACGGCATGGAAGGTTGGAAAGCTCTTGGAGGTAATGGTGTACTTGCATTTTGGAACTGCTGATTTGAATGAAAACCTTGAGGATTTGTATATGCTTCGTGTCCGTATTCTAATGTCCTCGATGAATTAAATCCAGAAGGTTCACGTGAGCTGGATGCCAAAGCTGGCACAAAGCCCGATGGTTGCTGGGGGAACATTTCGCCTCTAACAGCAGCATCAGCGAGAGGTCCAAGACGAGCATTCAAAGGAACCTGGACAAGTTGGATCTCAAGCACATATTATTATTCAATCCAATGTCTTCATGCAAAATAATAACATGAATGCAACAGTTAAGTCTTACATTGGATGGCATTGGTGACGGGAATGGATGCATCGGTTTAGGTGTTGAAGAAGTCTGAGGAGGCATTGATGGTTGAGAAAACGACACCTGTGGTGGACCGCCATTTAGTGGGTGATGAGGATATGTTTGTGATGGAGGTAGGGGTGGAGGTGGAGGTGGGGGTGGAGATGAGGGAGTTGACGGAGGTGGTGGCACCACGTCTGGTGACTCAGGTGGCTCTGGTGATGAAGGCAAGGGTGGAGTGGGAGGGGGGGAATCAGGCGGAAGTGGTGGTGAACCCTCACGAAGAGGGGATACCTTATTGGAATTTGAGACTGCATCCATTGTCTTGTCACATAATTCCTCCTCTTGAACAGCCTTATAGGAACCGCCTGTCAAAGCTTTTTCATCTTTTGGATGTCCAGACACATCTTCCATTTCAAGTTCACCATCAACATCCTCCAAGATACAGTGGCGTCTGTCATTTGAAGTTGCTGAACAAGTTTCGAGTTCTCCTGTGGCAGGGTTTAACTCAAGTTCCGACTTACCGATGCCTTCTTTACGAGAGAAGTTGAGAATATCATCTTCATCTTCTTCTTCTTCGAAAACATTAGATGACAAAAGTCCAGGCAATTGAAACGTCGCGTTGCTGAAAAGAGTCCAAAAAAAATTATACAAGCTTTTTTAGATGGTCCGGTATTGGAAGACAATGCATTTTTATTTCCACAAAGTGCACTTTTCTTGCTACACGAAACATCAATTTGAAATTATGAAGACGAGATGTGAAAGTTTTACATCTCTTCAAAGTCAAATAACATCAATTGGCTTACAAGCACATTTGAATACTTGATGAACAATGATCCGAGGAGAAAATTTGGTAAAGCTTATACCTTGTAAGTTTCAATCATAACACATGTAATAATCAAAACCAGGTTAGATTGTTCTCCAAATGAAAAAATTAAAGATTGCATACCTCCCATATTCATCAACCAGCATGCCCTCCATCTCTCTAATAGGATCATCCACAGCTCGTTCTGATCGAGATGGACGTTTGGAGAAAAACCCACCAGAAGCATCATCATTGGAAGATCCAATATCCTCTACGTAGCTCCGAAGTAGAGCATCAGGTAGAATTTTCCTCTCTAGCCACAATTTTAAAACCTGCAGCACACATCAACTCAAATTTTATCCAAAAAAACAATTATAGGCCACCTTATAATCAGAAAGTAGAATGGAGATCACCTTCAGGCATTGACGGCGATTCTCACGAGCATTAGCACCTGGCGGAGCAGCAGCTCCTAATAGACGAGGCAATGCTGCTTGAACAGCGGGAATATAAGAGGCTCCAGCAATGCCTGAAGAAACAATGCAACTTATATACATTCCACAAACATAACTGCTACAGAAATAAGCAACACAAAATGAAATAAGCAGATGGACTGGAAGCATATTTATCCATTAAGAAGAGCCACCTTTCTGCGAATGAGAACATTGTGTAATGGAATCCACCAGAAAGAAAATATCTACTCTTCGATGAAAGCTGGCTTCATTTTCCAATTTCCGAGTAAGAAGTTCCACAACCTGCAAAAGAAGGAACCATGCACAACATATTTATCATAATAATCTTTAAACAAGATATATACACAAGAACAACATGAAGGCACATAAACAGCCCGTTCACTCCTTACATTTTGATACACACTAAAGGGGTATCCGCACAATGCGGCGGTGGTGTGATGGTGACGACGCGAGTAGTGTAGCTAATTGATGGGGGGGGGGGGGGGGGGGGGGAGTGTAGGTATTTTAGGAGATAAAAGATATATGGTGTAAATATGTAAGGGGTAATATGGACATTTCAAAATCTCAATTTTAAGACATTCCAACAATAAAAACCCCAAAATGCTTTATAAGTAGTTATGGATTATAGATAATGGTGTGGTACAGAAATCGATTCATTCCAACACTATTAACAATGATTACAAATATTTCTGAATCAAATCATGATCAATACAGCCACAAATACAACAATGTTCAATCCAAAATCTGCTCAAGCAAATCAAATAATCAGGTATAGGAAGTTATGATGGTCAGGCAAATAACAGAATTTGGAAAGGATATCAGATATATTAAGGTGTTATAATAAAAGAATAAGATAGCAAAACAGGCTTCCTTACTAGTAATAGATCAACAACATGTGTATAAAATAAGTGGTTGTTTTTGGTTACAAATAAGCTAAGAAGATACTGGATGATTTACCACAAAAGATATATTTTGCACTGACCGTGTTATATAACTTCCGCTGACGAGACAAGACAAGGCGTTAACGTGAAGTCAGAGATTTCCCCATTGAAGGTTTTTTAATGATATTACATTTTAGTCTCACCCTATTTGCATTATGAAAATTTCCTCCCTCCTATTATCACCAAGATTTCTCAGGAGCTATTGCAAGATGCAACTCAGTAACTGACGACTTCCTACATCCCAAACTTCCTAAAGTCACAAATGGTCATATATTGTGTGTAGACCTATGACTTTAAACCAATATAAAACTATATAGAGGCCTAAAACTGCGTCATAGGACAATTAGCACTACATAGCATTGGATAGTGCAAGTATGCTAAGAATTCCTAATACATGCATTAACACAAAAGAGGCCTACACACACCAAGGACACTACAAAAGTAATGTATTATTCTTACCTCACTGGCAATGCCATGCTTTGCACAGTCAATTGCGTGTCGTGTTGCACGCCCAATGCTTTCTTTTGTTCTTGATAGTGTTTCTATCATTCCTTCAAAAGCATCACGAGCAACAGCAGCCTCAGTTCCGCCACTAAGAGATCCCCCTGCAGGACGATGTCCTGAACTGGTCCTTCTCTCCTCAAATTCTGCCACATCAGTCTGATCATTTGATACGAGCTGATGCACAAGAGAAGATGGAGAAGAAACTGATGTGACAATTCCTGGACCTGCTGAAACGGGCGGAGCAGCAGAAATAGAGCCGGGACTCCTCCCTGTTGTTTCACTGGTTGTGATATGTGAAAAACTAATGCTTTCAAGCATAATATTTTGTGATTGAGCTTGTTTTCTTTTCGCCTGGGCAACCGCAATCAGATGCCTCATTGACTTATTTGAATCTGCACCTTTTGAATCAGCCAATAAAGTTGCTCGATCCACCCGAAAAAATTCTGCCCTGTATCAGCCAAAGAATCGTTGGCACCATAAGAGATTGGGTATACATATGTTTTATTAATAAATCAATAAGAAAAATAAATAATCCTAGCAGACCTTTCACTAGATAACAAGTTGCTATCACTCGGTTTCCTCGAGACAGTTTCATTATCAGTGACCCGTGAGCTCGACTTTGGAGTAGATTTTTGCTTCTCCTCGGAAATAACAGGCCTGCTTCTCTCATTAACTGCATTATTCTGGGAACGATGCCCACCGTCATGAATTCCACTTGAGACCTTAGATGACCCAGTTTGAATCTTTTTTTGAGAAGCATTAGCAGAAACTTTGCCTAAGGACTTGTTTGCTCTATTAGGTTCTACCATGTGGTTGTAAGCATCAAATGGGGACTTGATGGGAGAGACGAACATCTTACGAACTGTTCCAGCGGATTTTTTTTCAGATTCAGGTTTCATGGGACTATGACAGAGCTTCCCTTCAGTGACTTCTGGGATATCTTGCTGAGAGTTGGGCAGAATTGCTTTCGCATGCACACTAAAGTTTCTCACACCAGGAGAATCTTGAACAGCTTCAGTAGCTGTACGGCTTTCTCCAACAGACATTGAAATGAGTGACCTTCCATGCACAGGAGTCTTGGGCTCATCTTCATCATCATCACATATGCGAACCGCTCTCCTCTTCACGGGCACTTGAGTACCAGACTTAACAGAATCGTTATTTTCTCCTTTTCTAGGTGTAATTGAGCTTTCAGTTCTTCTATCTTCAGACATCAAAATAGACCCGGGCATGGTCTCTAGTAACCGACGATGACGTTTTGTAGGTGGTTGAACATCTTCATCACCAGGAACACCAGAATCAACAACATTTTTCGGCACGTTGGATGGCAAGCGGTTTTTTGTTTTCAAACTTGGTATTGACCTCATGACTTCTTCATTGCCTCCTTTGCTGGAGGCGTCATTTTTCCCGTATGCTTGGGACTTCTTAGGAGCATCATCTGAGCCCTTCGACCTTTTTGCAGAATGCAAAATTCCATCATTGAGAACACTTTTCCTTCCAGTAAGTTCCACGCTGTTTCTCTCCAGCTCCGTACGGACACCTTCAACATCCTTTAAAAAATCATCGACCCCAACATGTGTTTTATCTTTAAAACCTTTCTTTGTTTTTTTAATATTACCACCAGATTCTGGATTCTCCATACCCACAGTAACTTCAATTTTGGTCCCATTTGAGGAACTTTTTCGTGTTCCATCTTTTGCAATTTTAGTTGCAGTGGATTTAGTATAACTGGTATGAGATGCAGAACTTACACCCATTGGGCCGTGACTTTTGCTTATTCCATCATCAACATCATGTCTTTTCTTTAAAGCTCTTTCAATCTTCTTGGAGTTGTGCCCGTTTGTTTCTGCCTTCTCTCCAAACTTAGGATTTGTGCTATGACCTACAACATAGGAAATGAAATTATCCAATTAACCAGAGATCATTAAGCCCTTCACAAACCAACTACCACTCACTGCTTCAATAACAAGAATTGCTCTTTATGTAGAAAAAACATAAAACATAAAAAATTGTACCTGTAGCACAACTGGATATAATCTCCCCTTTAGGTGAAATTATAACATCATTGCAAATTTCAGCACGTTTTTTGGTGGAAACAGCCGATGGAGAGCAATCATCAACAATAGGCAAGACACTAGGCTTTACATCCTCGTAACCCATTTCCCTTTGCATATGAGAGCACCGTTCTAATCCGGTACCATGATTCACAATATCATTAGACGACGTTGCACCACCAGGTCCATCAGTAGCCATCCCATCGTCCACCATCTCTGTAGAATTAGCATCAGGCTGAAAATTTTGTCCATCATGATCATCATTTAGAGAATCTGTACCCTTATTTCCCATCTCTTCAAAGATGCCACAAATTTCATTCACAGCTTGAGAGAAATGTTTGACTGTCTTTCCTTTACATCTATTCAGCAATTTGTTTTTTGATTCACTGGTAAATGGCTGAATATCGACAGGAGCTACAAATGCTCTGAAATAGTAAAACATGTACAGAAACAGAACAAGTTTAAGTAGGATGAAAGACATGATCTAACTATTTTGGGGAATTTATATCTAACTTACTCTCAATAAATTAACAATCACATAACCTTCTTTCTCAACACTTTATTCTTAGACATTGAAAACTGAAGGTATAAATACATAAACATTAAATGAGTTATGCACGTTAATACATGTGAGCGGCATAGCCACTACTACGTTTTATACGCTCAGATGTCTGTTGCATGAGGAATTAAAATGACATGTACCAATGGCACTTGGCATACCTCATCAACAAAGTTGACTTTTTTCCAAATGGTATCCGAAAACAATATAGTAAACTTTCATGATTAGATCAGCTTTTAAAGGTAGCAAGTACTTACATTTCTGCTGTACCAAAGAACTCTACAAAATATTTTCGCGGATCAGGAACTTTTTCATGATCTTCAGGTTTGCTGATCTGCATAAAGGAAAAGAAACAACCAAACAAAAGACTTTAAGAATCCCACTACAAGCATTTTTATCTTTACATCATGTGGCAAAAGACACATTAATGTAAGCTGGCACATTATGAAGCATAATCCCCGAAAAAAAGTACATTAACCTTCTCACAGTTTCATTTCACGAAATGATAAATTATTCAACATTTGGTGCAATACTAGAATCCTCAGAATAGTAGACCCTCAATAGAACATTCCGCAAACACATCCAAAAGCCACCTTTAAACAATTTGCCATGATAACATCATCCAAGAACGTCTAAATACGGACTTCAATTCAAATGGCTTCTGGTTTCAAATTTCAGTACTAGTCTTATTTAGCAGACGAACAACCTAAATAAAAATCACCTTTGTTGTGTTACGACTAATCTGATGGTCAAACCAAGTACATAAAACCTAAAATTCTACAAATATTATACTAAGGCCAACGACGGGATTAGTGTTACTGAAGCGATCGACAACCACCTTCCGCAGCCTACGAGATTATTAAATAAAGTATAATTCAAGTGATTGTATTAACAATTTAAGCAATACAATACTACTAAAACAACTTAAAATCAAATCAAAACAAGAAACTGAATACAACTAAACCACAATGCATAATAATAAACATACAATTATATCAATCTAACCTTAGCAGGCCATGCAGGATGACCTTTAACCTTAGCAAGAACAAGATCGCCCAATTTTAACTGTTTATTCGCTTTCGCTCCTTTCGCTCCGCCGCGTTTCCGCCCCGGAGCCATAGGGCGTTATTTCCAAATTTTTAATAATTTGAAACCCTAAAATCGATGATACGAAGCACACGCAACGTTTTTCGAATCAGAATCCTAATTTATTTGTAGGGAACATAAACCCTAGAGGAACGACGGCGATCGGCGACGGTGATTCCGGTAGAAAGTAGGGGCGGTGAAACGGCGGTTTTGGAAGATTCCGTTAGCCGGAAAATAGGACAGGGGTTTTTGTTGAGGCGGTGGTGGATGAAAGTGTGTGTTTGTGTGTGGTGATAGAAAGTTTTTTTTGTTTGGTTTTTTTTTTTTTTAAGTAAATAAATACTATATATTGTATTGCATTGTATATTCTATCTATGTTACAATGTTATATGTTATATATTATTTTATTATATACATGTATTGTATGTTTTTTTTTTTTGTGTGAGGTTATATTTTATTGGATAAAATTGATTAATAGATAAGGTTTTCTAATATTTTTTTTACTTTAGATGTAAGTGACCTAATCAGATATCCGTGATCATTTCTGAACCAGTGTATTTGGCAGAATCCGAAGTTAAGACTCGTGATGCAATAAAAATCATACGGTATGTTATATTACTAGATGGTTACCCGCGCAATGCGGCGGCGATAGTGACGACGGCGAGATGTGGGAGGTGGGTGACGACTGGTGGTGGTGGCGGTGATGGTGGCAGCGGGATGGAGGTATTGTAGGTATTTTAAAGGATGAAGATATTGTAGATATTTTAGGTGATGTTATTAAAAAGGACAATGAGGGTATTTTGGAGATTGGGTGTTAGAATAATAATAGATGGGGTTAATTTCATTACATACCCCTAGGGTATTCCATATTATCAAGTTTCGTCCTTCTCGTTTTTTTGTATCATTACATACCCCTATGGTGATTTTTTGTATCACTACACACCCCTCACCCTATGACGTTAGTTGGGATCCGTTAAACCCTTCATGTGCATTGCACATGATGGTACTTTAGTCATTTTACGTATAAAACAACCTCCCCCTTCTTATTCTTTCTTCTTTCACCCGCTTCTTTCTCCTATATCTATCTCTATCTTTATCTCTATAATACCTAGCAAAATCCAATCAAAAATTCAAATAATAAATACTCCAAACAATATTATTCCCACAATAATAGCTCTATCAAACCTCTGTCAAGTTGAAAAGTAAACTGAAAAGTATACGTTCATTCATATTCGTTATATCTATATCTATATCTAATATATCAATCAATAATTGCATCTCTGAACAAAATACTTCTGCCTAGGGTTTGGACGGAAACCGATAACAATCGGCGGAACATCACAGCAAGACTCGGTGTGATTTGTTAAGGATTGAAAAATGTGTTAAAAACCCTAAGAAAGGTTCCACCGTGTAAACACCGCCGGCCACAACTGCGTTGTCGGTTGGCCATGGGGGATGACAAGTGATGCGATTAAGAGAAATAGGCTAAAGGTGGTTCTTAATGCTAGCTGGAAAGAAGATATAAGGGCGGGGAATTCGACCACCACCGAAAACCCAAAAATTTCCACCGCCGCCCATACAACTTCAGCCAACCATGGGGACATGAAGATGGAATCAAGCAAAGTTTCTTGTTTGGGATGCAAATCAAACATCTAAGCCTTTTTTTTATTTCCCTATCTTAAAAACAAATCTGTTGTATGTGTATAGACAATGTTTTGAAAATGATGGTTGTTGTAATCTGTATCTGTGTATATGATTATATATGTATGTTAATTTGAATGTGTGTATATTATCATAATTGGTGATCTAAAATGGAAGAAAGAGAAGTGTTGTTGTTGGATAAAAGAAAAAGAAGAAGAAGCGGGAGATTGTTTTTATGTAAAAAGACTAAAATACGCACATGAGGGATTTAACGGAGTCCAACTAACGTCTGTTAGGGTGAGGGGTATGTAATGATACAAAAAGTCACCATAAGGGTATGTAATGATACAAAAAAATGAAAAAGGTGAAACTTGATAATATGACATACCTCAGGGGTATGTAATGAAATTAACTCTAGTAGATGAGAGGGGTAAAATAGGTACATCATGTTCTTTTTTAGAAGATGGGTTAAATGTTTTATAATGTATTACGAGCATGGTACCCGCGCAATGCGCGGCGGCGGTGTGGTGGTGGCAGCGGTGGTTGGTAGTGGTGGTGGCGGCGGTGTGGTTATTATTGTAAAGGTAATTGATGTAAAAGGGGTA
>JAOEHQ010046891.1:0-22151 GCA_025447715.1 Asclepias incarnata
AGGTTGACGAACCGATGACGCCTCCTCTTGCGCGATTTGCATCGCTAGATTAACAGCCAGTGAAGCGACGGTCTCGATCGCCTCATCGTACTCGTCTGAGCCGGAACTCATAGAATCATTGTTAGTAGTAGGAGGAGATGATGATGACGATGAAGACATTATATATATATATATATATAAGAGAAATGATTTGGTTTATATATATATATATATATATATATATATTAGAGAGAAAATGATATGGTTTATATGAAAAATGATATGGTTTATATATATATATAAGAGAAAAGGAAAAGAAAAAAAAATATATATGTAAAACTAGCCGTTAAACGGCTAGTTCCTTTGAAAATTATATGCAATTCAGGCGGAGCTTCATTGCCGCGCAACAAAATTTTTTCTCAATGCTGCCCCTCGGGGGGCTGTGTTGGGCGGAAAGGAGGCGGCGGAGGGCGACGAATGGCTCACCTCCGCCTCACCCCGAACAGTCTAATTAACCTACTAGTCATAAAACTACAAAAGTAGATTATTTTAATACCTTAAATTTTCGAGACGTTACATTTAATATGTGTTTTTCATTTTTTTAATGGCAAGTAGAATTGTACTTCATGCTCAAAGACATGTACCAAAAGTATGCATAAAGGAGTTGTACCTTGTGCTCAAAGGGAAGTAAAGAAATGAATTAAATAGTATATGTATGTCTATTGTACCATGTGTATTAGTGTTTGTATTTTTTAGTATGCATAAAGAGATAGTATTTGATGCTTAAATGTAGTACTTTTTATGTTACTTTTTAATATATAGATAATATAATATAATATAATATATCAATATTAATATTAATTAATATACTATATATATACTGGTGAGGTAACAAAATGTAGTATGATATTAGCAGCAAGCCAGGAACAAATACAAACTTGGAATTAAACATAAAAAGACTTGTACCAAGATTATGCAAAAGAGACTTGTACCAAATGCTTTTAAAGAAATAAAAAAATGTGTGTTGTACCTTATGCATAAGGTGTTGTAAAAAATGGGTTGGTTTTTAGTATATATATAATTAATGTATATATATATCTCCTTTACTAGAAGAAATATTATACATAATTGATTGATTCCTGTTATGTATTTTCATGAGTTGACTCATTAGAAATGAATTGGTCAACAAAAGCCAGAATATGTTACAATTACAAACCGATGTTATTAATCGTTTACCAATGATATTAGAGTAAATTACACTTTTGGTTCATGTTGTGGTCACAAAATTACTGCCCTATGTTTCATAAATTACATTTTTGGTCCAAAAATTAACGGCTCATTTACGCTTTTGGTTTAAATTACCAACTGATGTTAAATGTGAAGTCATATGTCTAGATATATTTATCTTTTCCTTAACACAGGAACCAAAAACGTAATCAAATCTAAACTTTTTTATCGATCATCATACACCTTTCGTTTTCTTTTTCTTAAAGCACCATAAAGATGTTAAATCACAAAAAAACCCCAAATATTTATATCTATACTAGAAGATTTTTTTTTTTTACGATACACGATCCACTTAATTAAATTGTATGAGAATTATGATTATTTGGTAAATAAAAACCTTTTTACTTGTATCAAGCATTATTATTTATCTAAATAACTACCTTGTTCTTGCAAAACATATTTCATGATCTTCTAAAATGAACATTTTAGTTTAATTGTAAATGTAAAAAAATTATGAATCTTTGTTAAATGAAAACCATTTAGTTGTATAAACCCTTGCTAAAGTCAATTTTCTTCCTTTCACGTCTTCCAATTTAAAACACCAACCACTTCCATTATCAATTAATAAACGTCATCCATATATCCATAAACTCTAAACAAATGAAATTCTAACAAAAATGTCTTATCTTCAAGTCCTTCTCATAAACCCTAAACCCCCAATATTATTCCCTCACATATCACACTTTCATTTTCAATTTCACCCACATAAATACTTCACTTCAAGAAGCCTTTCATTACCACTTTCTCGCAAAAAGTTTCAATCTTTATGCACGTTGCGTCAAGATAATGTCAACCCAGGTTCAGGTTCACCTTCTTCTTCGAGTACCGATGCCCGTAATTCGGTATCGGAGAGTTCAGAAAATGGTGCTAAGGATGATGTGGGATATGGGAAATTACCATTCTTTGTGTTTTTGATGGGTTTGTTTGTCAGAATTAGAAATGGGTTTGAGAAAATGTTGTTGTCTGAGAGGTTTAGTTGGTTGCCATTTTGGCGAAAAGAGAAGCGGTTAGAGATGTTGGTTTCTGAAGCTGATGCTAATCCTAATGATCCAATAAAGCAGACTGCGTTGTTGGTTGAACTTAATAAGCACAGGTTGTAAATTATGTTCTTTCTTATTAATGATTTGTTTTAAAAAATTATAGTTGCTTAAAAACAATAGATACAGGGATTGTTTGGTGATAGTGTATGGCATGCCTGATGTACAGCCCCTCATAGTATGCGATAGTAAGCGATTCTAACAGTACCTTGTTGTTTCATTGAGAAGTACTAACATTGAAACGTCCCTAAAATCGCTTGTTCCAGAAGGATTTTTTTTTTAGCAACAAAACTAGAAGACTGCTGGCAGAAAACTAATTCATTTTTTTAGCTAATGAATGGTGCATTGTCACTCCGGAATTGAGCTATAAGTTGTTAATTTGTGATCATACTATCATAGTACTTCCTTTGAAACTAAATGAAGTCATTATATATATATATATATATATATATATATTTTTATATTCAAACTTTGTTGAGAGTTAATCGGATTATAACTTTTGACAGCTGTAATTTGGACAAACCAACCTCACATGTTTCCAAAAGCGGTTTTATAAGTAATGTATTTGTTGCATTATGCAAGAGTTATGGCTGTTATTTTACAGAAAGCCCAAGTAATGGTTTAAAAAGTCTTAACTGCTAAGTTAACTTCTAGTTGCTGTTATAGGGCACACAATTTGAGTACGATTTTGTGATATTAAATAATCAAATTTATATAACCAGCTGTTTGGGTTATTTCCGCTGCTTAAAGCTGTATCTACAGAAAGTAGTTGATTGAGTGTTCGATAAATTCTGATTATTAAAGAAACCAAAAGATAAAATGACCAAAACAGATATTTGTGTGAAAAAGTGAGTAGTGCCTTGTGAGATCAGAGTGAAAGTAGTTCAAATTAGGTTCAAAGAATGGGCAAATAGATGTTTCGTTTGCCGATTAATAATCATTTCTGTTGCAGCTGTAATGACCTTTGAGTATTTCACCTCAGATAATTAGAAGCAAAACAAGCTCCTTTCATCTAAGGATTTCCAAGCATAAAAATCTTATTCTGATAATCTGTTTCTAGACTTTAATTCAAGCATATCTTCCGTTCTCATAGTTCATTTCCTTTCTACTAAATAGGAAAAAGCGTAGGGTGTGATGTTAATTTGGCGATCTTCATAGGTTTGCTCCATCTAATATATGATTTGATGTTTTTCTTTCATCTTTTGGCAGTCCTGATTCTGTCATCAAGCGTTTTGATCAAAGGGAATACGCAGTAGACAGTAAAGGTGTTGTGGAGTATATTCGAGCTCTTATATCCACCAATGCAATTGCTGAATATCTTCCTGATGAACAAACTGGAAAGCCTTCCACTCTTTCTGCATTGGTAATATGGTTTCATTATCAGTATTTCGTAACTTGTCCTTATTGATCTATCTGAAGATTTTTCAATCTATATCGGTGCCGTTTCTTGTGTAACAGCACTATCAAATAAATGATATATTCGCTTACTAACTTGTGTTATATGAAATTATGATCTACCTTTAGTTGCAAGAATTGAAGGAGCGAGCATCGGGGAGCTTAGATGAGTCCTTTCTAAGCCCTGGTATATCTGAGAGACAGCCATTGCATGTAATTATGGTAAGAGTTCCTACAAGTTTATTCTGATTTTTTTTTGTAGAATATCTGTGATTCTGTGCATTGAGCACAATCTTTTTTTTATTTATTTTTAAATGACTGGCTGCATGCCTGCATGGCCTCTTGTTTTGAATAGACGGGCTGGGAACCGTTTAGTGCTGGTCTAAATGTGTCAGTTCGGGTTAGATTGACCTCAAAAAACTTTTGTACAAATTTTATATAAATATCATTAAATAGGATTACAAAAACTTTACTGTGATAATAAATATCTAATTGTATAAATAAAGTTATTGAGGAGGTTGTCTGCATTGTAAATTACAATTCGGGTGACATTTGACCTGTTCGACCTGCTTCCTTTTAACTGTTTTTTTTTTAATCCATGTGGCCCATTGGAGATTAAGCCCCATTTAAATTGAGCCATTCATGGTATATAGATCGAAATTGCCACCTCTATGAGTATACTTTGCATGAAGGTACTTTGGGTGACATTGACCTGATGGACCCATTTTACTGGCTTCCCTTTTAACTATTTTATTTCACCCATGTGACCCAATTGGCGAAGCATAATTTAAAGTGAGCCATTCGTGGTAAATAGATCGAAATTGCGACCTCTAGGGGTCTACTCTGCATGAAGGTGATTGAAATTGCGTGAGTTTGATGTCTGTATCTCTTGTATTTCATAGGTTGATCAAAAAGCATCAAATCAGTCATCGCATTTCGCGCAGGAGCTCATCTCAACAATCGTATTTACTGTTGCTGTTGGTTTAATGTGGTATGAGTTTCTTTATTACAACTATTCATGTAAACTTCTGGTATTTTTTTCTATTGGTAAAATCAATATTGCTTTTAGGCTTCTACTGATTTCTTTCATCCTTTACTTTTTCAGGGTATTGGGTGCTGCTGCACTTCAGAGGTATATTGGTGGATTAGGTGGGATAGGGACTCCAGGTGTTGGATCAAGCTCTTCATATTCCTCAAAAGATTTGAACCAAGAAATAGCACCCGAGAAGGTAAAGCTTCAGTTTTGTTTCCTCTCTTCTCTTCCATTTATGGTGAACGATAAGATCTTTTGAGAATGGGTGAAATCAGAAGAGTTTGTCAAAAGGAAAAGAGTCAAATGGGTCCACCTGGTTGCAATAATATGGCTGTGTATTCATAATGAACACATTAGTTATTTGTGAAAATTTTAGAAATAGACTGTTTTTGGGTCAAGTCAACACCATCTGACTCATTTTGGCTCGGACTGTATGATTACTTGTTTTAAGCTGTTAGCTAACCTGCTCATTTTGCCACCTTTAACGAAGAACAAGGTGTTAGAAAAGTCACTTTCCCATACCGCCTCTTTAGCTAAGAACTATCTATCTGTTTATTAACTAATTTGACCATTTAAATGAAAGGAAATTCACTTGCATTGTTGATGAAGGAATGCGATGGATTCTACTCAAGTAAAATCACATTACGGTAAATCAGAACTTGAAACAAGAATGATCTGTAAGAATTAAAACATGAAAAATACTCTTAATTATTAGATTTAAGATACGATAAATAATTTCACAAACGCATTTATATTTATAACATTTCTTTGTGCTATGATTGTGTGCAGAATATAAAGACATTTAAGGATGTTAAAGGTTGTGATGATGCTAAGCAAGAGCTTGAGGAAGTGGTAGAATATCTAAGAAATCCAGAAAAATTCACTCGTCTTGGTGGAAAGTTACCCAAGGTTTGCATTATTATTTTAATGGAGATATATCACGTGATTTAGTAATGACTTGTGAGTTCATCACTTGTACTTCTGAATATGTACATGCTACATCAGTATCTTGTAGAAAAACTTTTTTACTTGTGGACAATTAAGCAACTTGTCAACAGTATTAGCTATAGCACAACCTTCATGAACCATCATGCATAATCTTATTTGCAATAACATATACATGTTAAGATGGATTGTCACACAGACACAATAGAACTACAGTCAACGGATATGAGAATATGATGCTTACTTGATTATCTTTCACATCCATTCTGATACAAATCTAATCCTTTGAGAAGCAGTTTTTTTTTTTTAGAACTAGATTAAGATGGAAAACTGTTAACCACCATAACTGCAGTAGTTAATTTTAGATGATTAGGTTCTGAGTTTAATTAAACTGCAGGGTTCGCTCTTGTTATTTTAATTTTCTAGACTTATCTTTTTGCTGATAAAGCTATGGTATAACTTCACAGGGGATACTTCTAACTGGCGCACCTGGGACTGGCAAAACTCTACTGGCCAAGGTAAGGCATAAAATAATGCCTTCTAGTGTGTTTTGAGGATGTCTTTCAATATTCATATTGTTTTTTCAAATCAAATATATTGACTTTGTCATATATTCTTGAAGGCTATTGCCGGAGAAGCTGGGGTTCCTTTTTTCTACAGAGCAGGTTCTGAATTTGAGGAAATGTAAGTCTTAGAAGGACCCCTATTTAATACCGTACATCAAAGCTTCACTGATAGCAATGGGTAGAAGTGACACTGTTTCCCCCTATTATTGATGAACGGATCAATACAAGCTATGGTTTATCTCTAACGTGTAAAACTGCTTGTATACAAAGTAACATAAAAGGAAACAGGTCAAACTGTTCAAATCAGTTGAAAGTCGCCCAAAATGTTTTTGGAATGCATAAAACCTCCTAATTTTTTTATTATGATTTATAATTATAGCAACAATAGGATAATTGAGACGTATTTGACGTACTGATTATTTGTGTGAAGTTTATAAATGATAACAAGAAGTGTTTGGATCCAACCTTGGCCTGACCCACACAAAAAACCACCCATTTATTTTGACCTGTTAACTAAACATGCAACCCTTCAATTTTTGGCCACCACGTAGTTGATTGGTTTAAGTAGCAAATATCTTAAAATAATTAGTATTGTTATGACTTTGTAAGGTTTGTTGGCGTTGGTGCTCGAAGAGTGAGATCCTTATTCCAGGCAGCAAAGAAGAAGGTTTGTCCTTTATCCACTTCTTTTATTATCCTTTCGGCTACTTGCACTAAGGTTACACATCATACTATGGTCAACAATATTGACACAGTTTGCTGATTTTTTTTAGGCTCCGTGCATCATTTTCATTGATGAAATTGATGCTGTTGGATCGACTAGAAAGCAATTTGAAGGTCACACGAAGAAAACATTGCATCAACTGCTTGTGGAAATGGATGGATTTGAACAAAATGAGGTACATGTCGTGAACCAGATATCTGTTTGGAAATTTATTACATGTACACTTTAACGTTTAATGTGATGTTAGTTTCATCCAGGGCATAATTTTGATGGCTGCTACAAACTTGCCTGATATACTTGATCCAGCTTTAACTAGGCCTGGTAGATTTGACAGGCATGTAAGTTCCTAACCAGTGTATAAATAATTCCCTTATAGTATACAATTCATGATTTATGTTCATATATCCATAAATCTAATTAATGATGACACTGTCCGAAGATTGTGGTTACAAATCCAGATGTGAAGGGTCGTCAAGAGATACTAGACCTGTATTTGCATGACAAGCCATTGGCTAAAGATGTTGACATTAAAGCAATCGCTCGTGGTACACCGGGGTTCAATGGGGCAGGTTTGTTCTACTATATTTTTTTTTAGTAATCTACACCTATTCACTTATGTGTTTGATGGAAGGATGGTATCTAGTAGAGGTGGAAACTTTGACGTGTATCCTTACGAATGCGCCGATTTAGGTCTTGTCTTACCTTTAACTTGTCAAATATAAGATTTAGCTATAAAGTGAATGGGTGATCAATTGGATCTAAAGTCGTCCAAATCGATAGATGCATTTTTTAAGGGTAAGTTTATTATTGTAAATAATTTTGATATTCATATTCAACACACTGATTTGTAACAGAAAGAATTCAAAGAAATGGACAAAAAAGTTCACAGGCTTTCCTTCCTGACTCGTAATAACAATCTATTTTTAACCCGAACCTGTTTTGACAATTACATAACCCGCCAACCCACCCATTTTGCTACCTCTAGTATCAAGTAATTTGAGATTGATCCCTGTTTTCGATTAGTGTAACAACTAGTTGATACTCACTTCTACGTTTTAACTATTTTTGCACCAGACTTGGCGAATCTGGTGAACGTTGCAGCCATTAAGGCTGCTGTCGATGGGTCTGACAAGTTGAATGCTGCACAACTGGAGTTTGCCAAGGACAGAATAATCATGGGTACAGAGCGGAAAACTATGTTTTTATCTGAAGATTCAAAAAAGGTGTATACTACGTTTTCAGGAGGTGGCATTTCGACCCATATATAATAAACGGGGCAATATGGGATATGTTTTATTTCTGACGACTCAAATGGGTAAAATAAAATAATAATATATTTTCTAGTAGGAAATAGGCCAAAAGTCGTGTAATTTTATTGCATAAAACCTCCTAAAAGATGTTTTGTGATAGGAGCACTTTGAAATAAATAGGTACCAATTTGCTCATTTATAAGTTTGCTTATTTTCGCCAAAAGTAAGCTAACAAGTCAATAAGCCCATAGCTATCCAAACATTTCACTCATGCTTATCTTTTTTAAAAAGCAAAATAAGCTAATAAGCCCAAAAGTTATGCAATCTCAAACACCCTTGAATCTTTGAATAAGTTTATTCGAAAAATTAGATTTTAGCTGAAATACTATCATTTTGTAAAAATATTATCAAAAAAGGTTACCTGCGCCAAATTTTTATACTGAAAATGTGTTTCAGGTTAACCCAAATATGTCTTTTTCGACCTTCACCGCATTTTGAACCATTACTGCATCCATCCATTTTGCCATTTGTTTTGTGTATTTCTCTTGATATATCTGATAACTATTAATGTTTATTTTCAGCTGACGGCATATCATGAGAGTGGTCATGCTATTGTTGCATTGAATACAGAGGGTGCACATCCGATTCACAAGGCGACAATTATGCCTCGTGGATCTGCTTTGGGAATGGTTACTCAGCTCCCTTCAGACGATGAGATATCTGTAAGCAGGAAAC
Organism: Asclepias incarnata; assembly: GCA_025447715.1. Taxonomy (NCBI): domain Eukaryota; kingdom Viridiplantae; phylum Streptophyta; class Magnoliopsida; order Gentianales; family Apocynaceae; genus Asclepias; species Asclepias incarnata. Next base: position 8,952 of record JAOEHQ010046891.1, read on the forward strand.
AGCTACTTGCACGTCTTGATGTTTGTATGGGAGGACGAGTTGCAGAAGAGATCATATTTGGTCCGGATTATATTACTACTGGAGCTAGTAGCGATCTTCAATCTGCTACAGAAATTGCCCAATATATGGTAGATATAGGATACGAGGGATTCTGTAAAAACCTCGGTCATTATTTCAGTTTTACGTTTGGGAATGGCAATATGGGCGGGTTGGTTAAAAAGTGATTCATCGCCTTCTAGTGTTTAAGTTAATATTTTTCATTTTATTTTTCTGGCTATAAATAAAAGATCACCCAAAATTACCATATTTTAAAGTATATTGGTTGAAATTGTCATGTCTAGCTTATATAATTCTAATCATTATGTTTGGTTTTAATCTTGGTAAGGTATCGTCTTATGGTATGAGTGATGAAATTGGACCAGTTCATTTGAAAGAGCGTCCTGGTTCTGAGATGCAAACACGTATTGATGCCGAAGTATGTTCTACCATTTAAAGTTTTTTGTTCACATAATGAAGGTCTTGTATAGTTTCTTAATATATTTAGTTGTTTTTGCAACTTGCAGGTGGTGAAACTTCTAAGAGATGCATATGACCGTGTGAAATCCAAGCTGAAGAAGGTTTGTGAAACAAGAGATGTATGTAAAATTTTTTAGCTCGATTTGGTTACCTTAATAATTATAGCACATATCTTTCCCAGCATGAGAAGTCGTTGCATGCATTGGCAAACGCTTTGTTGGAATATGAGACACTAAATGCAGCAGAAATAAAGCGGATACTTCTTCCTTATCAAGAACGAAAAGTGTTTTTACCTGATAAAGAAGCGCAACAAGAGCAAGAGGAAGGAGAGCTTGTTTTGGCATAAAGTTGTAGAAGCAGACCCTAGTGTACCCAGAAGGTTTGTCCTAGCTAGCATAGATTTTTGTACTATCCATTTTTAATTGTAATTTTATTTAGATCAGTAGGCTAGATAAAACAAACTATAGAAGCAAGCGATTTCTGAGATTACAGTTATGTTGTTTCTTAAGTACTAGTGTTGTGTTGAGTTCAATAATAAGTTCATTAGTCGGTATGGATATTGATGATGTCTTATATCATGAGTTAACCGCAATTTCTATCTTGTATACTTCTGATTGACGTTCCAGGGATCAAGAAATCAATTAACATTGCGAGTGTACAACAAATTTGGTTGATTTCTTAATAAACAAAAGAAGAACTCCAAAATATGACACCCAGAGAGAACACAAAAGAAGTTTCAGTAAAGATGTATAATAATTTGCTTAAGAACCAAAGCCATGATGGGCTGTTACTGTAGTTTTCTGGTTGGAGAATACTCCTTTGGAGAACAACTTGAACCTAACTAATGGAGAAGCAGCACACAATAGAAGACCATAAAAAAAGAGGGTCTACATGGTGCCGTTACAGCTTCGCTTCTTTCCTATTACCATTTCTAAGTTCCTACCTCTTCCATTCTCTTTACTGGCTACAGGTTGTTGACATAACATATATACTCTATTATATATGTATATGTACAAGAAGCCAACATGGCTGGTTTTTACTGGTTAGCGGTGGTGCTGTTTTCAGCACCCCATCTACTTAAACGATCCAAGAATGACTGTACTTCTGATGGGTTGCGAAGTGAGTGCGAAGCTGTTGTGTCCCTTGGTGTGGATGATACTATTATAGGATATCCTTCTCCTCCTTCCCTTAAAACCTGAAATAACTCTTATCAATATTTGACACCAAGAATTTGACCCATTTATTTTGTGAACGATTTGATTTGGGCTATGTTTTATCTCTAACGGGTCAAACGGGTTAAATATAGAATAGCTTAAAAGGAAATGGTTCGAACTTGTTGAACCATTTTTGACATGTTACCCAACCCACCCGACTTGTTCATTCTGACACCTCTACTTGTTTGGATCATGAAAAGAAAAAGAAGGATATATATATACCTTGAAAGCATCCTCATCTGTTTGATCATCTCCTATGTATATGGGGAACACGTCATCGGACTTGTGAAACCCTAATGTTTCTAGTAAATATTTAAGAGCATCACCTTTGTTCCATTTTATAGATGGTCGAATTTCCATCACTTTTTTGCCTCTGGTCATGTGAAAATCTGGATTGTTTGCAAGTATCAACATGACTTCCTCTTCCAGGCTTTCATAGTCCTGTATAGTTATCAACATGATCACAATAAGCTTCTGTTGGAATCTACAGATAAAACGTGATGATGATAAACAGTTACCTCATCCTTAACATGGCGGTAATGAACAGAAAGGCAAAATCTGTTATCCTCAATGGCCACCCCTTGTATCTTTTGTGTTTTCTCTGTAACTTCATCCAATATCTGTGTCACGGTATAATCAGTTTGATCTGTTAGTCGAAGTGTCACTTCTATATAAGCAATTCAGTGAATGGATATTCATACCTTCTGAACGGCAGGTAGAAAATCTTGAGCTGGTTGGAAGACGATAAATTCATTCCCCTAAGAAATTCAGTATGGTACACATTTGTTAATATCCGCTTGATTTATAAAATAATTTGACATAAAAAGGTTAACATACCTCATTATCAAAGCTTCTCTGTTGATAAATTTTATCATAAGAGTTAGTTTTTACGGCTGGTCCAATGGTATCCATCCCATGACTCCCTGAGTAGTACACTGTATTTAACTTCACAAAATCTAAAACCTATTGAATTGAATGACAGAAATTGAAATGTTAAGCCAATATTCAGAATTATTGCAATACAAATGCAGAAAACATGAATATGAAGTTGCTAATAACCTTTTCACGACTCCTGCCACTGATAATGGCTGTTGGAAAACAATTAGAAACATCACGTACAGCTGCACGCATCTGCATATAGTAAATGTTAAAAATATAAGACAATGAGGACTTTGAAAGTTGAAACCAATGGTTCAAATACCATTGTGGCTAGAGGTGGCAACTCTGAACCAGTTACTTATGATTTGGGTAACTAGGTAAGGGTCATATTTTATCTTAATCGGGTCAGACCAGAAAATAAAGCTAAAAAAGAAATGAATCGAAAGTCGTCTAAATTCTAATTTTTGATGTGCGCAACCTTCTAAATTATTTTATTCAAAAAATTTAGAATAACATTGTTATTATATATATTTTTTATATATAATCATAGCGCATAACTCTTTTGTGCAAAACGAGACGGACAAAAAGTCTTTAGTGTTTGCAAGTCAACCTAACTCGAAGTTTCAATCTGTACTAAAATCTGACTCATTTTGCCCAAAAACCTATTACCCAACCCGACCATATTGTACCCTCTAGTCTTTTATGCATGAAGAAAAAGGGATATTGTCTTGTAAGTACCTGATCAGACATGAAGGCATTTTCAGGGTCACTCACAATGGGTGACAATGTACCATCATAATCTAAGAAGACAACTATTTGCTTCCCCTTTGCCACATTAATCATTTGGTTGAAAGCGCTAAGAGCAGAAGGATGTTCCCTCTGCATAAAACCAATATACACAACCTTTAACTAATCACGGAATATAACACAGTACATATATAGCAAAACAGTAAATCGTTAATGAGAAATTCATGCAAATAACATTACACAGTCACTTACCAACCAAGAAATATAATTTTGATCGATAGAAATTGGTTCAGCGGCTCTAGTATATCCGTTATCCACATGATCATGTCTTGATTTGGACATAGATTCAGATAGGGATCTTGCAGGTAGCCATCTTTCCATTCTCATTGCCTCGTAAAGCTTTGTTGTTACGCGTACCAGCATCATCTGTTACTTTGCACACATTTGAACAACACATAAACAAATAAATATATACGATATCGAACTAAAAACACATAATGCAGAGGATGTTGTTCAAATTACTCTAAGAAGAAGATCATAAAACTAGTAAAAGAATAATGTGTGTTGTACCTTGAGCAAGGATTCAGCCATTGTCCCTTTCTTTGTTAGTCTTTTTGTTGCAGATTTTTTTTTTCCTTCAAAATATCATATCAGAATAAATCAACACTTAAAAGACATATAATAATATGACAAAAAGGGAGCAATTTCATTTATTTAGTGGAATCCATGTTAGCATTAAAAAATAGCCAATGGTTTTTAGAAGCAAAGTAGTATTTGATGTAGAAAAGTTTGCACAGGGAAAAGAGTTAATAATAATGTTAGAGAGTTTGCATGGACCACTTATAAGAATGCAACATTTAGAGATTACAACATGCATGTTTAACTAACAAATCTTAATGTCACTTTCCCAAATCTATATAGATATATATATATACACGTAGGTTCTGGTTCAAATAAAACAAGTATTAAAGTAAAACAAATAAAACATTTATTTTCTCTTAACTGAAAATCGTTGTGCATCATGAAAATCTTCGTACATCAGTGTATATACTTGTGTTCTATGAATCTTCGTGCATCAGTTTTATCATGATTCAATAGTCCAGATCGTATTTTATTTATTTTACTTTAATATTTGTTTTATAATAACCAGCCCCTATACATATATATTATTTTATAGATTTATATCGCACTTAAATGTAAGTGTAATATAATAACAACAATTTCTAATCCCATCAGGAAAATATATGTGTATATGTGATTGTGTACGAATATTTGTGCGAAAACGTTTTTGCACAAATATATTTGAAACTTCGTCTAGTGTAATATAGTATATGATCAATAATAATTAAGGGTATATTCTTATGTCATAATCGGGGAGTTTCTTAAGTCACGTTTAGTGTCTTAATTTTCTATTATATAATTGTGGGTCCCTATTTACGTTTCTCGCAAACAATGAAAACTTTTTAGAAAGCTTTTCGTTATTACATCATCTAAATACTTTTTTTGCCCAATAGATTAGAGTCCTTTTAACAATAGCTTTTGTAAAGCTTTTTGACAAGAATCATTGTCACTAGAGATGATATGCACAATTAAGCAGCGTTGGATCAATTGAAAAACCTCTTACGAAATAGAATTTAAGGGTTCGATCCTCACTACATGTAAAAATGGCCGGAGTTCCTCTAGAAGCAACCAGTCTAAACATTATGTAGTAGTTATAGTTAATTATTGTGGCAATATTCCAAATAAGTTCATCTTTTAATTGGCAATGCAGGAAGTTAAATGAATCTAGGAGGAACATGGGATTTTTGTCATGCGGGACAGGAAATCCGATCGATGATTGTTGGAGATGTGACAAGAGTTGGGAAAAGAATCGCCAGCGATTAGCTGATTGCGCAATCGGGTTTGGCAAACACGCAATTGGTGGACGTGATGGTAAAATATACGTTGTTACAGATTCGAAAAATGATGACCCTGTGAATCCTAAGCCAGGAACTTTACGATATGGTGTGATACAAAATGAACCATTATGGATCATTTTCGCACATGACATGACCATCAGACTAAAAGAAGAACTACTGATGAACTCATTCAAGACCATCGACGGACGTGGTGCCGATGTTCATATCGCTGGTGGACCATGTATAACTATCCAATATGTTACAAACATTATAATTCATGGTATCAATATACATGATTGTAAACAAGGAGGAAATACTGATGTTCGCGACTCGCCTGACCATTATGGGTTTAGGACGATTTCGGATGGCGATGGGATCTCGATTTTCGGGGGAAGTCATGTATGGGTCGATCATTGTTCGTTGGCTAATTGTCATGATGGGCTTATTGATGCTATACATGGTTCCACGGCCATTACTATATCTAACAATTATATGACACACCATGACAAGGTTATGTTGTTGGGACATAGTGACACCTTGACTCAAGACAAGAATATGCAAGTCACAATTGCATTTAATCATTTTGGTGAAGGCCTTGTACAAAGGATGCCAAGGTAAGATCTTACATTATTATTATTATCTTATAAAATTATAAAATTGTATATATAATAATTATTTTATTATCAATATACATATTGCATTTAATAATTATTATTATCAATATACATATTTTACATTTCCATTTATAAGTGATCAATCATTTTCCTTTACATTATCATATATAATATACATATTTTCAAAAAGTAATTATTTTGGAGTTACTATTCTAGGCTATATAGTTGTAGAAAGTTTTCATTCTTTTCTATATTATATGTAAAGAGAATATTTACCATAAATTGTAATCTTCTCTTGCAGTTTTCACTTTTCAACGAAATTTTATAAAATGTACTAAATTATTTCTAAATATAGATAAGCAAGAAAGATAAGATTCCTTTCACTTATGTAATTATTGTGCACACATTATGTTATGTCTAAACTTGAACTTGATACGTTTGGTGGATATAGTGTAACTAATTGTATAGTTATATGCACATGGACAATTAATGTACAAATCATTGTGGTATGAAAAATACTAAATTTGTTTTGTTGTATATGAAGAGATAATGTCGTTGAGTCTTTCACGTAAAAAGAAGAATTACTAAATTAGTCTTTTGATAAATGTAGATGTAGGCATGGGTATTTCCATGTGGTGAACAATGACTATACTCATTGGGAAATGTATGCAATTGGAGGAAGTGCATCCCCAACCATCAATAGCCAAGGGAATAGATTTCTTGCTCCCAATGATCAAGAAAACAAAGAAGTAAGTATTCGAAAACATAAGATTTAAGAGTATTATATTTGTTTTACTTGGCTAAATATTTTTTCGTTCTGTTTTTAGGTGACAAAACGCGAGGAAGCAGGGGAGGATGAGTGGAGGAGTTGGAATTGGCGTTCGGAAGGAGACCTCATGTTAAATGGTGCATATTTCACGCCATCGGGTCAAGAGGCATCCAATAGCTATGCAAGAGCATCAAGCCTGAGTGCAAGACCATCTTCCATTGTGGGCTCAATCACGGCTAATGCAGGTGTGCTTGGATGCAGGAGAGGCTCACGGTGCTAGTCATGAACCCACAAGTCATTTTGTTCTTTTAAGTTAACAAAAAGCGATATCGTGTTTATAGTCTTATAATTAAGTTACTTTTATAAGCAAAGAATTTTTCAACTTATAGTTAGCCTGTTTCTCTGTATCCATGTAACAAATTGCCACTTAGGGAGTTCAATTATGAACCCTTACTGAAGCAGATGAATCAAGAGCTAAATTTGGTATGTCTTGGTAGATTTCATTGGTAAATTATATTCCAGATGTTATACTAAACAATCTTTTAATGCAAACATTACTTAATTAAATTGGTGGGTATGGAAATGTAATGTAGGTTTGTATCAGAAGAATGTGTGTCTTTGGGTTTTCCGGCGAATATGATTGAATTCGGCTCACTGGTTTTGGGTTTGATTTGTGTTTAGGTGGTTGTTTTGATTTGTGTTTAAGTAATTTTGTTTTAGTTTAATTTTTTGAGTTTTTGAGTTTAAGTATTTGTGATTTAGTTTAAGTATTTGGATTGATTAATCTAGATTTGGTTTTTTGTGGACATTTCCGGCCGGTGGTTGATTTGGGTTACGAAACCTAGTTTTCCGGCGTTCCGACCACATTGTCGAGGCCATACATAAACGTAGGGGCCAAGAATACAAAGGAAGAAATTACATAATTACCTGTCACTTGCCATTCACGTAATCTGCTTAGCAGACTATACTAATGGTCATTCAGTTTCGAACCAACCATGAAGCCAATTGATAACCACAAAAATCATCGATGTAATATTTTTAAAATAAGGACGATTAATGAAATTCGTACAAACCACATGAATCAACCGTGTAAATTACCCAATAAATTGCAGTCACATAGAACTAACTTATATGACATTAAACTTTCCATTGATACCTATATTTTATATTATCTCCATTACTTCACTTCTTACAATTTAACTGTAAAAATATACAAATATTAAATGGTAAAATTATATCATATCTATAAATCCTTATAAAAATTACACCATTTTCGTTGAAAGGTTATAAAAATTGATATGTGAAATGATTGATAGACCCTTAGAACTTAAATCTTCACTTTATATATTTAGTTAAACTTTTCATTTTTACAATTAACTCATTCAATTTATTTCAACTTATATATTTTTAATTTTAATTATGAAAAACATAAATATGTCTTGCAAAAAAGTGAAAACGTTATTTTTAACCACCAGCAATAACCATTATAAGTCATCGATATCTACCGTTAAAAAGGGTATTTACTCGGGCACTCCGCTAGTGTTGCTATAATCTAGTTATGGATAAACAATTTTTTTTTTCCTAAAAAAATCTTTCTGTTATCAAAAGGTGACCCCATGTGGGAGCTTATATACAATCACTAAACTACACAAAAACAACATAATTAATTAATTATTCCCAAATCCTCACATGAAAATTGGACAATATGGTACAAAACGTACTCAATAATTGAAAATGAAGAACACACCGACTCATGATTTCAAGAACAGGAAAAGCATTTTAGAAGCACAACTTTAGAAGCACAAAGTTACAACCATTTACTCCACTAAAAAATTCATTTTATTTTTTGAAAGACTATTAGCGGCAAATTTGGGCTCAACGACATGCTTTTTCATATACCCAACTCCAATTTTAAAGGAAATTCATTTTGTGAAAAACCACTGTTTCCATTCTTGGAAATATTTTTAGTCACATCAAGATTTGAACCTAAGAACAAGTGCCTCATATACCAAGGGTGTGTCTAAAGGCACCTTATACATGTTAAAGCCACACATATACAATCATTAGTTAATTAATTATGTCATTAAATGTTTCTTTTTGTTAATCATTAGTTTAATTTATCATCTCGTTTATTTTCTTTATTTTTTTTGCTAATCATTACATTAAATGTTTCTTTTTTAAAATTTTGACAAAAAATAAGAGTGAGAGAGGATGTACAAAAATGGTAAGGATACCTATCGCAGGACCTATACCAATCCATTGATCACTAGAAAATGCATTAAATTCGGTCATAAAGACCCCTTCGTATTGGTAGACATAAATTATGACCTTAACCAATCACTGAATACAATAAAAGAAATGATGTTGATAAGAAATGTAGTACAATCATAGAAGCCAAAGGTACATCCATTTAATGCATGAGGAATGCATTGAATACTTTCATAAAGAAGAGCCCGAGTTTGGTAGACCTAAGTTTGAACTACCAACAAGATAACTGTTATAACGCTAACAAAACTAACTTGAAGCAATCTTGTATTATCTAAGGTGGTGATATAGATTTCAACTTTTAATCCATTCTTGAGTCTATTAATATGTACACTTAGACCATCCATAAGACCATAACGTATGAATTAGTCCCACGGATGGCGCCACTTGTTTAATTATAAAGTTACACTCCGGAAGGTTAATCTTGCTCTAGAAAGGATAAAGATGATATTATGACTTAGATGATGATGTCGGAGTGAACCGGCAAGGATTGTCAAAAATTAACAAATTAAGTTTAACAATAAGTCTTTCGATCGGCCAATGTATATCTTCAAATATGAAGTATCAAAACAAACATTTATATATCAACTAAAATTATAATAAATCCCGATACATATACCACATAAGAAGTGAAAAAAAAGCCTTTCTGCCCCACAAGACGAGACAAGTAACATGGCTTAATAAAGAAGGCCATGAATGACATATCAATGAATGAATACTTAACTAGAAAAACCAACATCTATCCTGTTCCCACCTCATCTAAACTTTATCTCTTGATGTTGAAGTTTTTTCAATTAATTAAGGCTGAAGGGTACGTAGACGGCGACTAAGCCCGAAACGCCTGTGAGTTGCTACCAAAACGCCACATACATTTCCCCCTACATTTCCCCCTAAGCGACTACTCTTTTGGGCGTCCATTTCAACCCCTTGATCAATCAATTGCTTTTTCAAACTTCCATGCCAAAAGTCATCGCTTTCAATGTAAGAACCCATTTAAAAGGTGCCAAATGTCGGAAGTCCCCCATCCTATGGAGTGCCCACTCCACTATTTTTGAGAGTTGCCTTGGGGCGTGATATGACGCCACATGACGGAAGACCCCCTCTCCCAAGTTGCTTCATACCCTTTAGCCTAAGTTTGCAAATATATTCCACTCACAATAGTGAGCCTGCATTGTTCTATTCATATTTCGTGCTTTGAAATATATGACACATATTCATGTATTTTAATCGAATAAACGGAGGAAGTCTTCCCACTTCAGGCTATTAGAGTAGACGGGTCTTTGACTCAAATTTATGTATACGACCTAATCGAGGTATCAACTCCTAGATTACGTACAGCTAAACGTATTCATTTGATAATTAATATTACCAAGATGGATAAACCATGTGAAATTCTCACGTGATATTCAAGAACAAAGTCTAAAAAAAGTGGGTAAAGCATATGATATTGTGGTCGTTACACACACGTACTTCATACTATTTGCTTATATTTATGATTTTTGTGTTGTATCACATATTTACCCGAAATATCCTAATGAAGTTTGAGAATCACGTAGTACAAATTTAGCTCGTTATCATGTTATATATAATATTCAATTCAATACTATGTTTGAATGTTTTGTGACTTCCTTAGGTTTTTTTGGCAAAAAAACCATGTATTTAATTTTGTTGGTATGAACTCAATTTTGGTTGTATTGATCGTTAGGGATATGATTATGATTATGAATCATCAAGCTAGATCATCTACATTTATCAATATGGTGGGCCGGGCTTATTATATCTTGTCACTTTATCTCCAATATATATAATACTACATCATTTACACTAGTTATTTTTCATTTGCTTGATGGATATCCTCGATTCCTTGCATCTCTCCACCTACGTTTTAATAGTAGTTTCACAACCATATAATCGATAAAATCACTTTCTTTATAGTATCATTATGGGTTTAAGCCTTTTAAGTCCTAGAAATACCAACGAAATTTTCGATTTATATATACAATTTACCTTTTTATTCAGTTGTATAGCCACTGGATTTTCAAATTTCATACATGTATATGATATTCAGTTGTATAGATATATTTCAGGCCGGATTTATGTGGCTTTTTCCAACAACATTTCATTTTTAATGACTTTTTTTTTAATCTTGTCAAAAATACCATACATGTACAAAACTTAAAAGTTTAATGGATATATAAAATGGACAGAAAATTACATGACACAACTATATAAAAATTAAAAAATTTGTTGATATTTTTGTCTTAAAATCTATTATCGATATGATATAACTATAACTTTTTTTTTAAACGACAAATTTTATTAAGTCAATTCATCAATTGCAAAATGACACCTCAAATTAATGATTAAACACCCATGTCCAGGTTTGAACTGAGAACTTCTTAAGACACACAAAACCTCATATCTCCCGTTTGGACCATTAGAACTAGAGTTATATAATCATAATTGATTCCTTTCAAAAAAAAATATAACCATAACTGATGGAAGTTTGTCGTTGCAAGTTTTTCTAGTCCCAATGTGAACGGGTAGATTTAAATGTGTCACAACTCTCTCACCACATGCTCCCTGGTCACTCTTGAAACAACCGGCTATTTAATGAAATCCTCTTCTTTCTTTCCATGTGACTGTTCTGCCGTGTTTCAAAGCTTTCCTTTTATCATAAATGTATCATGAATTCTATATGTACAGAATTCAATATATACATATATATTAGACTAAGGAGAATGAGACTTCTTGCATGAGGGAGGGACTTACGTCATGTGGCGCTAAATCACACCCAAGATGCTACCACAAAAAAGGGGAGTGGAGCAACTTAGATGGATTAAGGAACTTGTAACAAATGACAATGTATAATTGGTTGGGTGTATTAAAAATGAATGCATGTATGTATTGTGTCCGTCCTACAGATGCCACCTAAAACAAAAAAATAAATAAAAACACGGCGGGGTGGGGTGGTGTAGCCGGCGGTAAGGAGGGAAGGCGCCACTCACCCCGCCCCATACCCCTTAGTGTTATGTAACATGTAACATAAACAATTAAAGGACATAAAATCTCAGGGATACATGGTAGTAGTAATTAAACAAATAGATATAGGCAAGAAAAAAGCTTATACATTTTGAATAACCTTAAATAAAAGCATATGTCAATAATACTAAAGTTGCTGAATTTCAGTTTACTTTCTCTCAATATAGTATGATCAATGTCATTTCATTATTCCACTTCTTTTAACTACTTTTTAAACCGGTTGTTGAACCTTTAGTTTCATTCTTCATTTCCTTCATACCGAAGCATTTGTATTTTCGGACACAGTCTCTCTATCCTCTGATAGAAGTATGTTTGTTTACTGTAATTGGTATGCTTTTTTTAACCCATTTTGTAATCTTCGAAGTTAATGTCTCGGAAGGGGTCTAGATTGCGTAGTTAGATTTGTATATATATATATTTTTTCTAGACTTGTTCTTGTATATTTGACTGTAGCATCTTGCTAGTAGTTTTTCCTAATATAATTTTACCGTTAAAAAAAATAAGTATGACTGTTTACATCTTACGTACTTTTCTCATACACCGTCTTTGACAAGATTAATTATTGCTGTTGCATTGAAACCTTTTCATTAAGTTATATATTTTTTTGGTTACAGCATGTATTATATATATAATTATATATATAATTAAAAACAAACTTTATGAATAGTGAATTTTTACCTTTTTTCATTTTAACCCCAAAGTTTTTTAATTTTATATTTTGTTCCTTAACTTTTGTCTTTTTGCGGTTTTCAACTTAGCCCCAAACTTTTGCCTTTTTCGATTTATCCCGCAAACTTTTTGGCTTTTCATTTTTGCCCCCTAACTTATGTTCTATTATGATTTTCGATTTAACCCCCAACTTTTTTGCTTTCCATTTTTGCTCCCTAACTTTTGTCCTGTTACGATTTTCAATTTCACCCCTAAAGGTTTTGGATTTTTTATTAGCCCCAAACTTTTGCCTTTTTCGATTTAACCCCCAAACTTTTTGGATTTTCATTTTTGTCCCCTAACTTATGTTCTATTACGATTTTCGATTTAACCCCCAACTTTTTTGCTTTCCATTTTTGCCCCCTAACTTTTGTCCTCTTGCGATTTTCAATTTCACCCCTAAAGGTTTTGGATTTTTTATTTTGACGATCTAACTTTTTGACTTTTTCCGTATTTTTTTAATTACGTTTGTTTTTTGAGTTTTCGCATTTTCACTTTGCATCAGTTTAACATAATAATATATATTTAAAAGAGCAAGTTATGAATAG
>JAOEHQ010046892.1:0-11206 GCA_025447715.1 Asclepias incarnata
TTAAGGGTATTATAGGTATTTTAAGTGGAGATGTTTAAATTATTGAATAAAAGAATGAGGATTAATTAATTCATTAAAGATAGAATAGTCATTTCGCATTGTGTAATTTTTAAAAGGGATGGGATAATTTTTATAAGATAGTATAGATATAGATGTACTCCGTATTATATATAGAGAGGAAAGTTTCAATGAGAAGTTTCATAAAATGAGAATAATATAATGTTTTTTAAAGCTGCATCACAGTACATTATAATGCAGCTTAAGTTGTACTGTGACGCACCTTAGTCAATACTTCACATTAATATCATATAAAAAAAAGGAGTGAATTAGTATGGGTGCATTCAGGTAGACGGCCTAATTTCGGGTGAAGAGTTTGGAACCGTTCAAGGGTACATACAGGGTTTAGAGCATGTCATGGATGCATTATAAAAAACCTATTTTTCTCATTTGAAACACAATTTAACGTCAAACCTGGACCTGAAATTGCAAAAATTTTGTTATTAATCCCAAACCCACTCTATATCCGAATAATTAGTCCGATTCCTGACACAGTTTTATCGGGCTTATGGTTTTCCCATAGGTTCAATCAACTTTTGATCGCGATCGGGCCCAAACAATAACTTTTCCACTAAGAAATGGACATGATGAGGTTTAGTTTATACTTTATAACACTGAGATTGTGGATTATTCATGAAACTCATCATTGTACTCACAATATTCAGTTTTCTAATTAATATAACTATTTATTAAGAAAATATTTAAAAAAGTTTTAATACATCTTATAAATTATAGTTTACGATGTACAAACATTCGTCCAAATACTATCTTTAGATATGCATAAAAAAAAAGATTTTTTGGACTTATGATGAAGGATTTTAACAATACACGTTTTTGATGATATTTTCTTTTTTTGATTTAATACCGAGGGTCATTTTTTACGTTTTCATTTAACGTTTTCTAAATATTATTTATGTATGTGATAATCTTTTAAACATATATAAAGGATTAATTAATCTCTCCACCTTAATATATCAAAAATTATTGACACATTATGATATTAAAAAAATACATTAAACACATGAATGATCATTCGTACATCTTCTACAATAAAGAGAGTTCAATCATTGCCTTTTAAACTTTTGTAAAGAAAATTTTCTCTAATTACCGTTGTTTCCTTTTGTCACATGAAACAATAATTTTAACCACTATATATTTAGTGGTTAAACAAATGTTTTCTCAAAAATTATCTAAGGTTTAAAACTTTCTTAATTAGGCAAACATTTTTGGGTGACCATAGAAATAATTGGAAACGATCATGAAGATAGCTCAATTAATCGATGTACATCTAAGTAAAAAAACTAATAACCCAAACAGTAAAAACCTTATCTATGTACCCTCTATTTACCCGTTTACATGATACAATTATACAGTGACTTCATATCATATCATTCATATATGGGAAAATGTTATATGCTGCTAACATTATATATGCTGCACACACATAAATATTTTAATGATAAAAGGGGGCCCCCTGAATTTAATGTTTCCCCTCACAAACATTCACAAACATCACCTAACTATATACTGCTAACATCATATAAGTTATCCCCTTCATATATATATATATATTTATCGAATTATAATGTAAAATAAATAAGATGTCGATGATGATCAATCACTTACAAGTTTAGAGTTGTCTCTTCTTCTTGATCTAGAGGAAGAATTAGCAGTATCAGAAATCCTATATTCCTGCATTGTCCAATTAGTTTTCATACCTTCAGGAGCTTCACCAACATGAAACACGTAATATTTTTTCACACCAATTCTTTTGCTACCATTTGAACACATAATTTGTTCATCCCCGCCGCAAGATTTCCAGTACCCGTTCGCGGTTACTCGATTAGGTGACTTTCTGCTGAAATAGTACCATTTTTTCCCTTCTACCATCGCTTTACCTGCAACACACATGCAACCATGCATGCACATATGTTCATCATCATGCCATATGCTTATACACGTATATATATGCATATACATACACATACACGTACAATTGTAGAGTATATAATATGTTATTATTTTGCTAATGACCGCTAGCTAGGACATAGCATAACATAATATTAATTGTTGTATTTTGAATATACATAACAACCTCAAATAACAAGAAATGAATTGAAAAGTATTAATATTATTACCATCTAAGTCCCATGGATCATAAGGAAAAAGATCAAGATCCGGGATGATGTCAGGGTGGTAAGGCAAAAGAGAAGCTTTACGTTGTAGGAAATGGACGATGAGTTCTTCATCGGTCGGACGGAATCGGAATCCAGGTGGGAGATTCACATTCTTGTTGTCACCCATGATCGATATATAGATATATCTTTCTTGTTTTAGATAATTATATGAGGAGTAGTAGGAGTTGCAAATGTGCCATCTATATATATAAAAAGTCTTTGGATGTAGTAGGGATTATATAGTGTTTGAAGTGTACATATATATATATATACACATGTATGCATATATAAAAATAGAATATTTGTGTATGTGTATGACTTCCAAGAAAAAGAGTTGACGTGAGATATAAGTTTCGAATCTTTGATTAAGGCGGCTATGTAGCTCTAGTGGGAAAACGGAAGGCTTGGAAAGTTAATCTTTAATTTTGATGTTATAACACTTGTACCACCATATGCATTATTATTATACTTGTATGCTTCATCTTTTATTTTTCGAAAAATGATAGTATATTTTTTTTTTAAATCAACCTAATAATCTTTGATTCTGACAACTTTATCATAACACTTGGTAAATCAAAGAATGAAATTAAGAGAATGATCGAGTTAACGAATTACACTTATCTTTGTTATTAAAAAAATTATTAGGCCGATTTTTTAAAACGATATATCATTTCCGTTATTCTTTCTCATTGTAACATTTATCATATGTGGGTCGACATCAATTTTAAATATAAAAGAACTAGACAACACACTATCTTTTGTCAAGTAATTGTCATATGTAATGTATGCATCAACAGTTTGTACATTACTATAGTTTTTGTGGGACTGACTATAGCATCCAAAATATGATAGTGTTTGAGAAGTGAGTAGATGGGGTCAGGCTCAGGCGTACGAAAGAGCCATGTAAGTCGCTAGCTCTCCATAAAGTATTTGGAGTATATTTATGTATGTGCTTTTAAAGTTGTGCATTGATCTTTTTAAGTTTGTGGTAATATACCATAATGGTAGTTGTAGTCTTGTAGAGTAGACTTGAGTTTGTAGAAAGTGAGAACTTGGGATCATCATTGGAGGTCTCTTGCAGTCATGCTTAGGTCATCAACCTAGCTCTTATATGAAGACTAACAAATTAATAGGATATTATATATTTGCATCCATATATTTTTGCACATTTTTGATAAATATATTGTATTTTAAATATTTTGATTGAACCGAATAAACGGATAAATGAATGAGGTTTTTTTATAAATTTATAAAATTTATTTTCTTAGACTGCAATTAAACTAATGTGTTAAATATCTCTTTATATATATAAATCTCTATCTTCAAGATATAAATCTTTATCTTCAAGATCTTATGTGGCAACCTCCATAGATTGTCAGGATTTTGTCCTATGTATCGTTTTCATGTTTTATCAATTATAAATGTGACAAATAAACATCCTAATAAACACCATTAAATAATAATTATCTAAGTAAAAATTTGTAAGTATGAAGGTTTGAACTCTCAACCTTTGAATCCAAAGACAGTGAAGTTTTCCACTAAAACAAACATCAACACCATTAAATATTAAGTATCTCTCTAATTATCAACATAAACAATACTAAATGTAGTACATAATTAATCAATTAAATTATTATAAAAAGTCAAAGTATATTATTATAATTCAAAATTTGAAATTTTAACTCTTCTTATCACATGTTATTATTAAAAACTTACTAAAAAACTACATTATTAATATTTTTCTACTATAAGACTATTATTTGAATGGTTTAGGTTGTGGTGTATAAAATGTATTAAATTTTATTTTTGACTTTACAAATAAATATGGTATTTATTTTTATGAATATGACATTTATTATTATAAATCCCTTTTTTCAAAAAAAGAATATTACAAAACTATGTTTATTATTTTGCATTTGCATATTAAAGTTTTTGTATTAAAGCTAAAACATTATATTTCTATTTCTTTTTTTATTATTTTTATATTGATTTGTGCTAACAAATTTATCAGATAAGATAGGATGACACTATTCATGTTTTTTAAAGATAATATAAGACTGTCTATTATTACCATCACTTATATTCAAAAGTAATAATTCGATTATTTATATGCCCCGTCCGATGGATGGGGTATAACCTCTTATTTAACTAATTTGTTATTGTATATGTGCTTTTAAGGTACACAATTGGTGTTAGATTCGGCTCAAGCCAAGGACCAATCAAGAGCATGGTTAGCTTGATTTGATACTCTTAGCATATGATTGTAAAATTTGATTTTATAAACGATTCAATCCTGGTATCACATGTTCTTTATGTTGGATTCGAACGTAACTCGGAGAAGAGATCGAAGGCATGTATTATAAGTTTAGAACATCTTAATATATACTAAAAGACAACTGGCCTAACCTCAATTAACCAATCACAACTTTCAATTTCTTTAAATTAAGTTATTAAACATGTGACTAAATTATTAATTTAGATTAACTATAGAATATTGATACAATTATTTAATAAAAAAAATTAAGTCAAATACAATAATATGACTACGTTTTATTTTATGAATATATAATAATAATAATACATATAATAAAATTAAAGTTTAATTTGATCAAATAATCAAATAAAAAAAATGAGACTAATGATTCAAAACTTCAAATATAGGCAATCAACTTCTTCTCTTACTTTTACCTTATATAATTTATCCACATTTGAATTTAAAAGGTATTTATACACGGGACTAAATCTATATTCATACTATATGTATACCCGCGCAATGCGACGGTAATGAAATAATTTTTAACATTTTTTTGATTTCTCAATTTTTTGTAATTTTCGATTATTTTTACCTAACATTACATCTCTTCTAAATTTATAAAATCTCAGCTTTACTCCAATTTTTAAAGAAAGACTATGTGGGACAAAGTTATTTTCCATTACAAATGACAATTACAAGACTTTAATTTTATCTCACATCGAATAAGAGAAGCTTAACACCACCTACTATTTGTCTATAAATATTCTTAAATTTTAAGGGGCTCATATTTCCACCTCCTTTTTCCTAAATACATTCATGTATGATAAACAGTGCATAATGTACAACTGTTTATTGCATACTAAAGGGTGTATAGGGGGGGGGGGGGATGTGGACATAAAAAACCCACATTTTAAGACAATGAACCAAATGTTTTATAAAGTAGTGTAGATATAGATATAAATATATTTAAAAAAATAATAATATAGATATAGATGACACAAGTCGATCTTTTTAAGTATTTGAGATTGAGATTAATGATTAAAGCTTAATTAATATCTGGATATGCGGAGTCAAATTGCTCTAACAGTTAGATTCGGCTCAAAAGCTTTACTACCGTAGATTGTGTTGGGATATATGATTTGGTTAGCAATAAAATGAAACTAATAAATCTAAATAGTAGAGTGATAGGGTTTAAGGAGACAAGCAAAAGTTAAATTAATATAAATTGCCAAGTGAAATCAGACACTTGCATATAATTTCTTCTCAAAGTCAATGTAAAACACACATGACTTGCATTTGAAGAACACAATGAGTACGGTAAGAAAAACATGGCCAACTTTTAACATATGTTGGAGTTTTTTTGGTCATAGGTAGTAATTTCTAAGAATTACAACAAACCATGCATGTTTAGACAAGAGATCGAAATAATACACTAAAGTTACAAATAAATGCATGCTAACAAAATGATGGGGTATGTATAATGGCTCTATGCCTCTATGTTAACAACATTTTTCTTTAGAAAAACACATTTTAGAAACATATCCTATATATCTCGAATAGACGAACGCCACGATAATCGTTGTTTTGTTGATCGAGTGGACTGTTTCTTGTTTTAATTAGTTAATATGGAGTAATATGGAAAAAGAAATATATACTACAGTTTCAAATAATCTACAAATTGATGCTTATACATACAATGTTGCACTAAGAGGCTTTCCAATGGTCTCGTCGCTTGTTTCATCGGTTTTCATAACTTAGGCGAAGCCATTGGCAGCGTCGTGCTGGTTAACCGACGAACGAAAGATGAGCGTATGTGGGTTACCTCTTTTAATCCAACAGTTTTATTTGTGTGTATTCTCAGATCTAACCGACGAGACCGTTGTCGGAATATACATTTTATTCCGGCGTTTTATCGGTTCTTGTGTGTTCACCCTCTTTTAATCTGACCGTTTTATTTGCTTTGGTAGTCGGATCTAGCCGCCAAGACTGTTGAATTTTTTTTAATCATCCGGCTTTTAATCGGTTCTTGTGTTGGTGGTCAAATCTAACCGACGAACGATGGGAGTAGTCTTAATCCCACAGTTTTATGTTGTTGTTTGTCGGATCGATCTATAGCCGACAAACGTTGCGGGATTTTAATCCCAGCGTTTAAGTCAGTTCTTGTTCGTGTTTTCCGGCGATGAAAACCGATGAGATTAGTTGATGTTTTTTATAGAGGTAATGATTATTTAGATCCAATTTTGAGATGGATTGATCTTATTTTAATGATAGATCTAAATTCGCGACAAGTTTTTAGACATATATCTGTATCTTGGTGGGGCAAAATCAAAAGATGACAGAGTTTGCAACCTTTGATAAATTGCAGTCATGACAGATTATCCGTAACATGTTCCCAAACATATCTTAGCCTCGTTTATTTTTATAAATAATGTTGTTATTTTTATAAATATGTTTTATATATTATTGTGCTTAATTTTTTATTTTATTTATTTTTTTTTTTAATTAATAAAAAATCAAGTGATGATGAAGTGATGAGGTATCGTTGGCAAAAGTGTGTCAGTTTGCTCATCATTTATAAGTGCTAACATAGCGCTAATGTGACAAAATTGACGAGCAACTGATCTCGTCACGAGGGGTCTAAGTAACAAAAAGAAAAAACAAATATATATGATCGATAAGTTGTTACTACCGTCGTGTTCCATCCCAACCGCATGGAACAAATTGGTCCCTAACAAAATCAACATCTTTGCTTGGAGTCTTAAGAGAGACAAACTTCCCATGAGTGCAAACCTTTCATTAAGAGGCATTCAGGTTGGGGATCTTGGTTGTAGGCTGTGTACTTCAGGCTTGGAAGATGCCCTTCATTTATTTGGGACGTGTGACTTCAATAATGAGTTACGAAGCTTGATGTTGGGCTGGTTACAAGTACAAATCCTAAATGGACCATTGACGATGGTGCTTGGTTGGCTAAGGGATTTAGACGTCCCCTCCCCTTATAAGATGATCTTAGAAGCAATTTGTTATGTTTGGTGGTGGTAGTCTTTCAATCGATAGTAACTATTTTGTTTCTATGGATTTATAGTAGAAATAGGAAACTCCATATGCCTTGGCCGTGTTGGCTTTGTAGCCCTAAATTTCTGATGTAATTATTTTTTTATTCTCCGACGACTTGTCATAAGCTATTAAAGTGTACCGGTGTACTATCACCCTTTTATCTTATTCAATCAATGTTATGCATCATTTTCATATTTCTCTGGTTACCATCAAAAAAGGTCCCATCAAAATTAGTCGTAGTTACACACATTTAATGATATGTATAGATGTTTGTATGTATGTGTGCACGTTAGACACATGGGTATGTATCATGGCTTTGAATTTGATGCTTAGGGCCGATAGTGTGGAAAGGAAACCACCCCGTGGTCCATCACACTACACCAGATTTATGGTGTGAAACCGCAACACCACCAGACCATCGGTGTGGTTTTCTAGTTGGTGGTGGTTTTTTAGATTTCATTATGCCATGAAACCATGTGACGTGTGTAAATGTGTAATGGTTCTTTAAAAAAAAATTAAATATAAGTGTGGTTTGTACTACCACACCGGGAAGTATGTACTTAGTTCAATATGGTTTCAGTGTGTTGATAAGTTAACTTTTTTTTATATACATATTTTGTGTGATCACACCATCTAGTTTTAATCTCTATTACGATGGAAATGATGCTAAATAATTTTTTGGAAACAATTCATACAAATTTCATGTATATTAACAAAGTGTTTATAATAAGATTTGAACTCACAATTTATAAATTGATAAGTTATTATCATAAGGGTTAACTCTAGGGCTGTCAACGGGTTGGGTTGGCGGGTTGGCGGGTCAGAAATTTCAACCCAACCCGCCAACCCCAACCCAACCCGCCAACCCAACCCAACCCGTTAAAAGTTTCGGGTTGGCGGGTCGAGATTCGGGTTGGCCTGTCAAATGGGTTAGTGGGTTGGCGGGTTGGTGGGTTGATTTCAGGTCAAATGAGTCGTGGGTTGTCGGGTTGTCGGGTTGACGGGTCAGGTGGGTTGGTGGGTCGACCTGTTTAAAAAAATTATATAAACTTAAATTATTGTCGGGTTGGCGGGTCGACCTGCCAACCCAACCCGGACCCGATCTGAAAAAATTCAAGTTGGCGGGTCGAAAATACCCAACCCGAACCTGCTTTTTTTCGGGTCGGGTTTCGGGTCGACGGGTTGGTTGACTAGTTAACTCAATGGTAGAAAATAATGCAAATTATTTAATAACATAACAATTGTTTGAATGATGCTAATTATTTAAAGAATTGTTATGCTAAATTACTCTACAATTTATCTTTACTACCTTATAAAAATTATAGCCCCTTTATTTTTGAAAATGTTGAAATTTTTTATATGCGATATGACACAAATACCCCTCTCCTTTTTTTCTAAATTACCCCCTCCTTTATTCATTAATTTAAACATTTTTACTTAATATACCTAAAATACTCTTAATGAAATAATTTACAACATCTATCTCTCAACTCTTAAAATAACTACATTACCCCATTTTACATCAATTAAATTTACATCAATAGCTTACACTACTCGCCGTCGTCGCCACAACCCGTCGCCGACGTCACCACCACACCGCCGTTGCCGTCACCGCCGCCGCATTATGCGGGTACCATGCTAGTTATATATAAACTATTTCTTATCTTGAGAAGTCAATTGTACACTCCTATATGTGAAACTAGAAGTCTAGAATGGATCCAATTGAATCCGACTTTGTAAACAAGTATTTGACAAAAAAGGAAGGGTCAAAGGTAATTAAGTAGGCCCAAAATCATGGTTAGGTAAAAGATCAATCCAAAATAGTGAATTGACAAAGAATGATGAAGGTGTGAACAAAAGAAGTAATAATTACATGTAAAATTAATTCATCTCCCCATTAGAATTAATTCAACTTCCATCCATGCTTATCATCAACCATTTTCACACTTTCTTCTTTTTCAACCTTATCCTACTGGATTTAGAGTCGTGCTACAGTTGAAGGCATTATATATAGTAGTTTCATGAATTTAAAAGATTGGAATTTTGACTGAACATGTGTGAACAATAAACAAAATATCGAACTGACTAGTAAATGGTTAAACTAATTATCTTATCGATTAACGACAAAACAAAAAGGTTATTGATTCATATTTACATACCTACAAACTAGAATTATACTCATGAAATGCATCGATGTGAATAATTTATTAATTTTTAGCATTAAAAAGAAGTCTAAATTTACAACGAATAGATGAGGCTAATGGTGACAGCATGCGGTTTCGCAGAGTGCCGATTTTGATTGGTTGTTAATGATAGTGTAAGAGAGGTTTCTATTTTTTAAATTTGACTAATTAAACAAAGGGTCTTGTTTGTCATTAACGTACATAAAATATTTGTATTTCTATCATAAAATTCAGGGGTGAGCTTTTGATATGTAAGGTACAATTTTATATAGACGCTAATAATAACCCTTAGGGCTGTAATTAGCATTTTCAATAAAGAAATATTGTGTTTTTATTGTTAATAATTCAATTAAAGTTAACTTGTTGCATATTGATTAACTTACCATATAAATAACTTTAAGTCAAAAGATAATTTAGTAATTTTTTGTTTTTAAATTTTTAAATTTTATGACTCTAAACAAGTGGTTTATATAATAAAGTATGGATATCATGATAATTGTCGATCTATGTCTATCTTGGTTCTTGTACATTCTCCTACTCTTAACATTTTACAAATCCTATTGGTTTTGCATCCTTTGTATATATTTTTTTATGGGGATGATGAAGCTGCTGCTAGCAGCATGCTTTTTTCCTGTAATTTTTTTTTTTTTTTTTTTTAAGTTCAATCACGTGGCTTGGTATGTGAGGGGGAAAGCTAGCAGCAAGCTGCTAGCTAGCAGCATTCCTGTTATTCCCTTTTTTTATTGTTTCATTAAGCAAAGATATTTAAAAAGGAGGCACTTTTAAAAGACTGTTAAAAACATAGAGTAATTGGTGGATATGGTGGATTAGTCTTTTCTCTTCATTCTTAGTGGTAAGGGGATGAGGGGATTCAATCTTCATCCTTACTCTATGCCATTATGTGATCTCCCTATCACTTTTAGCCTAACTATTTAAATTCATGCCAACTCTAAGAACAGTTTATCCGAACTTTAGAAAAATATTATTCCATTACTAAAAGTTAGCCAATCATTGATTTTGTAGATTTTCATCGTTGTTCGGAATAATATAAATTTTCTCATATTATTTTCCCAATGTTTTAATATTGGATTTTTGAACCAGACCGGGCAACCCAAAAAATCCGGTTTAACTTGTTGGATCGGCCGGTTGAACGGGTTAAGATTTTATAATCATTTTTTTATGTTTTTTCATAAAAATACTACTAAACTTGTTACAATCAAACGAAAATAGTCAAAATATAATTACAATCCACTCAAAAATAATACCAAATACTAATAATAAAAGAAAATATAAGTTTTAAGGTTCTCAAACAACCAAAAAATAACATTCAAGTATACGCATCATCATAATAAAAATTCAAAAATAAATAAATATTGAAACCAGTTGAACGATCAAAAACCGGAAAACGGACCGGCCCACCCAAAAGGTTGTTCCTAGCGCAAAACCGGACGGTTCGAACCAGACAACCCAAAAAAGACCCG
>JAOEHQ010046893.1:0-11205 GCA_025447715.1 Asclepias incarnata
TATGTTAAATTCTAACATTTATAGCCCACAATTTCATCATTTTTCGTCTTTGCATAAAGCTTATCTTCTCAAAAATTAAAAATTAAACCAAAAATGCATACAAAGATTAAACTTTCTAAAAAAAATCTCATCAATTTCATCCGGTTTTCCTATTTACCTCTCCCCCCACACTTGAGTTGCACATTGTCCCCAGTGTACAATGAATGAATTAAAACTAAGGGAAATAGGAAAAGTAAAAAGAAAAAGAATAAGAACATGAAAACTTGCCGGATGTAATGTGCTTGTCAATATGCTCGGTTGAATTCCAAAAGAACAAAAAGGCGCTGAACTTAATGCCAGCATATGCATATGAATATTAACCCTTTAAGAATGTTTGAACAAAACACATTAACAATACCATAGTAACCTAGCATAAGCACCAAACTTACCGTTAACCTACAAGCAACATTAGTTCAAAATAAAAAGAAAAGAAAACGGAAAGATAAATTGTTTCATCGCCAACAAAGGCGGAATACATAACCAAATAAAGATAAAACAAAGAAAACATTATTCCACAATAGAAGCATCAACCAAACAAACGCTCATCCAACTCACTGCTCCATCGCATCCTCATCAAATACCGACCTCGTGCCATCGCCATCTCTAGCCATCGGCTCACTGAAAAACCCGACGCCATAGTAATCAAAAGCATGTCCCGCATACACATCACCACCGGCGCTAGAACTAGCACCAACCCCACTACTCGAAATGCCCACACCTCCAGAATAAGAACCAAACTGTGGCGCTGTACCTTTAACACTAGCCATGTAATGTGGTTGAGTACCACCAACTCCTTGCTCCGGATAAAAGAAACCATAGGTAGAAGACCGGGGCATGAAAATAGGGGGTGGTGAGTAAGGGCGGTATTGCATCCCTTCCGGTGATACTTGCCTCTCATTCTATATCCACTGATTAACGTAAGGCTGAATATACTCTTGATTATATGCCAACCGATGAACCTGGCTAGATAAGACCTGGGTTTGGTCAAAAAACTGATTACAATCACTCCTCAAACCCGTAAGGCCATCCCATATCTGTTCTAACGAACCCCGCACATAGGACAAATCATACGGCTCAGGCTGTGAAGGTCCGGCAAACTGTGGCTCAGGTGCACTCTCCTCTCTAATCCTCCTCCTAGTCGGGGGCTCCTCCTCACCTAAAGCTCCTATAAAGGTATCTTGATCACCAACTTCAACAACCAACCCCGACTTCTTCAAATCAAGCATCGTCAACCAAATCCGCGGGACCCTAATCAAATACCGATTAGCACGATCATCAGCCACACCAAGACACCTAAAAATACTTGACACATAATGCCCACCAACCAAACTCTTATCGACATGTTTTTGCATAAACCGGGCCGAGACATACGGTGCACAAGCATAAACATACGGAGCCCCCTCATAAAACAACCGCATCAACCAAACATCCAGTGGACTCACCTTATCATTTTGATTAGTCCTTTGAAGAAAAAGATAAGTAATTACCTTATGAAGTACCCGCAGAATTGGAATGGAACAGTTAGAGATCTTACTCTTCGCAAAGTTCAACTCATCCTCGCTCGAAATTTCCATCAAATATGCCTTGTTTGACTTCCCATCGCTAAAACCACAATCCTTTTCATCCCAAATACCATCCCGAAAAAAACTGTAAATATCCTCATCCTCAAAATCCTCCCTCGGAAATATACCCAAGAGATAAACAAATTCAGCAACCGTGCAATGCCTCTGAACACCTCCAGCCCTAAAGTGAATCACCTTTCTTGTCCTCATCTCGGGCTTCTTCAAAATTTTCTAATAGATTTGTCGATAAATGTTTTCTGTACAATATATTGTTGTGAGTTGTTCGTATAGAGTTTACTTGTACGTACGTGTTCGTGTTCGTTACTTGGTACCATGTTGGCCATGTGTTCGTGTGATCGTTCGTTGGTACCTTTGGGATTGTGGTCCCGGCCATTATGTGCGTAGGTATTTACTTTATTTTATGCTTGTTTGTGTTTTCGAGGAAGCATTGTAAGTAGCTCTATTGCTCAGATTATATTGTACAAACTTATGTTCTTTAAATATCGACAAAGGTTTTCATGACTTTACGTGTTCTTTCACTAAAACCTACGAACTCTCCAACCTTGTGTTGACACATTTTAGTATATTTTTCAGGTAATTAACTAGGATAGGCGTGGCTGAGGTAGCTTGAGCTAGAAGCTTGGATCGAGGAACTGGTGCATCTTTTGTTAGATTATTATTCAGGGATATGCGCTCTAGATAGCGTTCCTTGAATGACTTTATATTCACAGGCTAAATGCCTCGTATGCATCCCATTTAAGGGTTGAATGTTGTAATGACATATTAGTATTTTGCACTTATGTAATGATTTGTACATGTTCTTGATTTATATTTGTGCTTGTACTTGACTAAGTACGTATTCATTTAGCTATCTCTATGTAATATCCACCTCAGACTGGACTTTTCTTGGCATCCCATGATTCCGTCGAGTTGGGGTGTTGCATTAAGCATCACAGAGTGCTTCCCTAGATCTTTTGAAGTCTTGATCACACCATCTATCAAACCCACAAACTCCGGGCCATCTATGAGTGTCTTACAAATGAATGGAATTACTTCGGTCATAAGGCCCTTCATTTTCTCATGCAACTCAAGAATCTCTAAGTCTCTCTCCAGCAACTCATCATGTCGCCTCCCCAGTCCATAATGCGGAGCCCTAGCAGTTATATCCCTCTCCAACAAGTGTTTCTCTAACTCAGCAATCCTACCACAGAGACTATCAACAACAGCCTCAGACTCTAGCAAATCATGCACATACTCGTACTCCTTTTGTAGACCTTGCACAAGCGGATTCTTCATCGCACTTTCATTTTCCTTGGCCATCTCTTCCTCTAGTCGAATGCAAGCAGCCGTACCAGAGAAAACAATCGGTGACCTCCCAATCTCCATCACTGCCTTCTCCTTATTAGTTGCAATGACCTCTACCTCAATGTCGGCATCTTCAGGCGACGAGTCCTGTTGGGATGACGGACCAATATCATCAACCTTCCTCTTCACACACATATTTTCCTAACAAAACAGAAGAAGAAGATAGGGAAAAAGATGAAGAATATAGAATGAAGAGAACGATCAAAAACAAGTCGAAATAACAATCGACAAAAAGGCGATACAAGAGATAGAAGAACAATCGACACACCTAAATTGGAGAGATGATGAAATCTTAGATGGAAAATCGCCGATGTTGAAGAAGAAGTAAACAAAGAAGTCAAGGAACGAATTATGATCCTTTTAAAACACACTCTGGTAACCGTCGGTTCAAAATTTTTGAGATTCGCACCCCCTGCAGCCTTTAAACTGTTCTCATCTACCCCCTTAATTGCATGTCAAATCCATTTAATCAAAATAAGAGATATCTATTTTTGTACAGATTACCCCCTGTCTAATACAATTTTTCCTCCCTATTCGCCGCAACATGCTATCCTCCTATCACAGACGGTGTGAGAAGCCATGGATTACGAATCCTATAAGTAGAAACTACGAGATCAACACTCTAGCAAGACAATGATGCACCTGTGATAGAAAATTTTCTCTTAAGTCTAACATAACGACCTTCACGCTCGTCATATTAGACTAGGGGGTTTGATGATATACCCCTCCAACTGAACGAAGACTTAACACTCATAGCCTTATAAATAGACTACGATACGAAGGATTATAGGTCACGAAACCTCCCCTACGAAGGATAGTTAAATGAAAGCCCAAAGATTTATCCCTATTAAACCGGGATTTGGGCATATCTCCACAACTCAGATAAAAGTACAAATCATGATAAGTATGGAAAGGAAATCATGATCAACAAGGACTCTCAATAACCAGCCAAACACTTAGGGTGAAAAAACCGTAAGTATCAACTTCGGCTCCAAGTAAACTCTTCCCTATATAAGGGAGAGTCGATGCCTTCACAAAGGATCTAAACTTCACCACACATTACGCATTCTTGATAATGAGACGTAAAGCGGCTTGCCCTTACCTTACGGGAACCGCCAACGCATCACCTCCAACAACCAAATCACCCCATTAATTAGGTCACTTCCATACTCGTGGTAAGGTGTACAATCAGTCACCAAATAAACCTGATGATTATATCAAATATTTACGTATCAAAGAAAATTGATTTTGGGTCCGGATGTCATTCACTTAATGGGTGTACATTCCATACCTCCAAATCTTTCTAAGTGTCACTTTCCAAATGTCATAACCATATCCCTTAATTACCCTAAATTAATAACAGAGAGTTAGTAGTAGTAGATAGTTCCTGCAATTGATTGAAGTTGACATGTTGCATTAAATCCAAGTGAAGCAGTCAACCATCAGCTCGAAATTAGGTAATACAATAGATATAAGCTCAACACCAGGCAATCAAGATTCCTAGCTTGAGGAGCACTAACTTCTCTTAGTATTACAAATAAACATAGTTTGAAACACAAGATAAGAGTAATGATGCTCAAGCTGTTTAATGTCCGAGAAAGCCCGGTTCCAATAACCTGGTCCTGGCCTGGTCCCAAAACCTGCTCCTAGGCGATACCAGTGTTCAATGTTCGGGCCTTGAAGTTTGTCAAATAATTGTGATGTTAAAAACTTTTATGTGAACTTTATTATAATCACTTATTAAATTATTGTCCCATATGACTACGGTGCACTCACTACTACAAAATTGGATATTAGTCTATGTTTATTTTACACGGTTAACAACAAAATGGAAAAAAATGGAATTTTTGACACGGTTGAAAATATTCAACCGTGTAAGAAAGTGGATTCGGAATTTTTGTCACAGTTGATTATAAAAACCGTGTAAGAAAGTCTATGTATTTTACACAGTTAACAACAAAACTGTTTTCATAAGAGCAATGATCATCACTTTATTATTTTAATTATAAGGTTGCTGTTACCAAAATCATTTTGTTTTTGTTTTGCTCAATGCCTATCTTTGAATGACCTGATTATTCTAAGGAGTTTTTTTTTTAACGGCAGAATATTCTAAGGAGTAGTTGATGTTGATCAAGGTTCTTATGTTTTTTTTGTGATTAGGTTTTTCAGTTGTCATATATTTTTTCCTCTGTAGGCCCAGCTTTTTCACACGTCCTTTGACCAAGAGCCTTAATGTGCGTTTTCAAAATGATTATGTTGAATAGTTAGATTAAGATAATCAACTATTATAGAATGGGTCACATTATATAATGTTTGGAGCTTTAGATGTGCCAATTTTACTTGAAATTGTTACTGATCAGAAAGTTGATGTTAAACACTGATATAAAAAGAGATGGGTAAACAAAAGCGATTTTTCCTATTCAGGTTACCGGGGAAGGCAAGCCTTATTTTTTGTACTCAAATGTCCGCGGTCTAACTGGGGTATATCGTAACCGTTTTCGTACCTTTCTCTGATCATCTACAATATATTGTACATAGTGGGAATGTGGGATTCAAACCTGAGACCTTTTGTATAGTAAGTCCAGGATGTTAAGCACTGGGCCGCTTTGGATGTTGCTTTCTGATAAAAAAGAGACCTGGTGTAAAATGAAAGCAAATTACTTGTAATAGGCTCAAGAGTTAAATAGAATTGTATTTTGTTTAACTCAAAATACAAGCTGAAATAGAAGTGGTTTTGGAATGCGAATCTAAACGTCCTGAAGGAGAAAATTACTCTGCACAATTCTGGAGTCTGTGAAAATGTGACTTAGTTCTTTTGTGCATAATTTAAGATTTTCTTGATTATTCTGCAAGATGCTTTTACATATAAAAAGGATAATAAGCTTACAATGAAGTTAATATATTTATATTGAAGCACCGATATTTTTATTTGAATTATTTGCACGATTCAATGTTCCTTTATTTGTTGATCACTCGGCACTTTGATCGTATTTCTCCTTGATGACCTGTCAAAACACCGATCCTACCCATCTTAACCATTGCTTGTGCAAATTTACTCTTCCAAAGAAACGGATTCATAGCATTCTGGCGTACTTGGTTCGCTGTTGATGCACTTGTAAGTAGAGATTGGTCTGAAGTGAACAGGCCTCTATTATTCAAGACGTCGACATAGTATCCTGTGTCACTAATGTCTGGTGAACCGGGGTTCATTGGTACCACAAGATTCACATCTTTGCTCCCCTTGGGGCATTCCTGCTTTAACTTGCTAGCATACAATGGGTTCAAACTTGGGTCCTGGTTTATCGAGGAGTTGAAGGTGTAAAGTCTGCTAGCAAAGGAGGTACAATGTGTTCTGCCAATGGTATGCGCACCTGTAATTTCATCATTTCAACCTAAATTTTTACTCTTTTGTATGAACCGGCCAGGTAGGTTACATCTTATTTTAAGGAGTCAAATGGGTTGATAATTAACCAAAGTGTATTTATAGTAGACATGACTGCTTTAATCACTTTATTCAAAAAAAATTTAAATGGAAATATTTGATGACAAATCGGAAAGCCAATCTTCTCAAGAACGAGAAGAGACAGGTCTAGTCTCGCATAGGCTTTTTAAAATTGTTTTATACGTAATTACAGCAAAACTGGGAAAAAGATATTGTGGGTAAACCTTTTTTGACCTGTGGAAGAATACTCTTTTAACCTGTTACCCAACCCGTCAATTTTGCTACTTTTAATAAAAACGAAAAGATGAATGTTGTTTTACCAGAAAGGGTAACCATTTCTTCTTGCGTCAATCCATGGCTCGAGAAAATCTGAGTAAGCTGGTTGAGATTAGATGTTGCAGGAGGCAATGCTGTAGTCTCCGCTATCAGTGAAATTCTGCCATCTCTTCTCCCAGCTGGGACGTCATACCCAAATCCTCCGGTCTGCAATAACGACAATTTTACATATGCTTGTAAGTGCCCTTGTTTTCATAAACAACAAATTGCATCAAAATGGCATGTATTTCTGTCTTTCTATTTTGGAAATGTGAGGTCTTTTACCCCAGAAAACATAATAAACAGTTTTTTGTTGATGTGGCAAAGATAAATTAGTGACATGGCATCCACATTTGCTCCAGATGTTGATGATTAAAGACTTCTTCAAATACGGAGTACTGTTAAATTTTTAATTCTGAAAGCAGGATTATTTTTTTTATTTTATTTTTGAGAAACTAGCAGAAAGTAAGTTCCATTTTGATGCAATTTTGCCCTCATTGCCCTTTTCCAGTTATTCTCGTATTCTTACTATCTGGACGCTATCTCTAGCTGCGAATGCAACTATATCAGCACAAGAAACAACTCCTGGACATAAAGCTTCAAGTCTAGTTTTTGCATTATCAATGATATTGAATCCACGAAGACTTGGATTATTTGCTGGAGAATCTTTTTCTGCCTTATTTGAAGGAGTTGAATCTATTAAAACAGATCCATCGCAACCCTGAAACAAATTCTCATGTTAACGAATAACTTTACGGAAAAAGAAAAACTAAAGAGAAAGAAAGATTTAGGTCTATAGTCTTACCCTGACAAAACAATCATGGAAATGAAGTCTAACTAGACCGGCAGCAAGACCCCTGTCTTGAAAGTACGCTTTACTAACCTCCTCTTTGACAATGAGCTCAGCCACCGAGCATGAGCCCGAATAGAATCCGACTTGAAGTTGAGCTTCTAAGTGAATGACCGATCCCAATGTAACCAAAAAGAAGATTGTATAAACATGAGCCAACGTTATTATGGAACTCATTTTCAGTATGGCAATTTATAGATAATGCATTTCGACTTATTTATAGAGCGATATATGTGTTACTATGTTATAGAAATAATTGTCTAGTGGCATGTTAGAATGCATCAGCAAGCTTAAATAATGGTCTTTGACTTAATCTCGAAAACATGTTTAGGAACTTAAAGTAAGGGCAAGGGGGTTAATGGGTCAGGGTCGAATAATTTTGAATTTGGCAGAGGTTGAGAGTTAGTAGTAGTAGATAGTTCCTGCAATTGATTGAAGTTGACTTGTTGCATTAAATCCAAGTGAAGCAGTTAACCATCAGATCGAAATCATGTCATACAATAGATATAAGCTCAACTCCATGCAATCAAGATTCCTAGCTTGAGGAACACTAACTTCTCTTAGTATAGTAGAGATGCTCAAGCTGTTTAATGCCCGACAAAGCCTGGTACCAATAACCTGGTCCTGGCCTTGTCCCAAAACCTGGTCCTAGGCGATACCGGTGTTCAATGTTCGGGCCTTGAAGTTGTCAAATAATTGTGATGTTAAAAACTTTAATGTCAACTTTATTTTAATCACCTATTAAATTAGTTATTATGTAATAATTTATAAAAATAAATTATCCTATATCAAACAAACTGGACCAATTTTTGGACTGCTGGCCTTGAACAGAGTTGCATTTATATGAGGGACCGGGCCCATGCAAGCTGATGATATTTAAAAGTACCAGGCTGGACTGGTCCGGTTCGGGCCATTGATAGGATCAATAGAAGACATGTCACCATGTCACCATTGATAGAAGACATAGATGGGTCACCATGTCACCACATTTGTGCCAATTTACATAATTTGATGACACTAACATAATTGTCAGAGTTTTGATATATTATTTGCTAATGTTATTGCCTTCACCTGGACACCTTCCAACATGCATTGCAACATCTCTTGTGCACTTGTAAAAAAAAGGGTAGTTGGATAGGGAGTTAGGGACCCTCTGACCCCATGTACCCGTAGGTACCTGCAACGACCCCCACCGGAGCCGTATTTGCATCCAAGGTTAATCAACCACTTACATCCAATCCTGCCTTTTGGCAGGGATCGAACCCGGGAATCATCCAGAAAGTGGCGGGTGGTGGCCAGTCCTTCTAAAGGAGCTGGTTATTTGAGATGGATTGTATGTATGTATCATTATAATATGTGAACGTATATATATGTTTATACAAGAGCCTAGATCGCGGCGATGGTGAATACACACACACACATACATATATTGATTTGGCTTTGATTGGATTCTTGGATGATTTGTTTGATTGAATTATTAACTTGAAAGATGGGTGACTGTGATTTATATACAGATATGAATGTATAAATTAGGGATATAGATATATAAATATAGATATAGATATGGAATGAATGGATGAATTCCCTTTTATTAAAGAGTTTATTTCACAATCCTGGTGTTGTTGTTGATGATTGAAGATGAAGATGAAGATGATGGTAAAAGGACGAAATTACCCTCATGTGCATTGCACATGAGGGGGTTAACGGAGGGCAACAAATGGCCATTAGAGGGAGGGGTGTGTAATGAAGCAAAAAGTCACCTTAGGGTGATGTAATGACAAAAAAAAAGTAAAGGGGTAAAACTTGATAATATGCTAAACCCCAGGGGTATGTAATGAAATTAACTCTATAATTAATTATAGAGTAAATTACAAATTTCGTCCCTGTCGAGTGTCAAAAATTACCGTTTTCGTCCCTAGGTTTCATAAATTACAGTTTTTGTCCAAAAAACTTTGCTCCGTCAACGGTTTTGGTCCAAAATTACAAACGGCCGTTAACTCACCATCATGTGCCCTGCACATGATGGGTATTTCAGTCTTTTTCATAAATGAAGGACCAAAACTGTAAATAACAAAGTTTTTTATAAAAAAAAAAATTAAATCAGCAGCAGCAACAATATTTCATCATCATCAAATCAATATATATATACAAACCTAATATCTGTATATCTAAATCAACATCATCATCAATTTATATCTAATTTAATATTTGTATATCTAATATATATGTATATCTATAAATCCAAGAAACCCACTTTTCAAAAAAAAAATCCCAATCAAAAGCTTAAATCATTAAACATAAAAAAAAAACCCCAATCCCAGGTATCTATATTGATGATGAAAATATACCAAAAGATCTATACATACATATATACATATCTATCATTCATCATCATCATCATCATCATCATCATCATCATCATCATCATCATCATCACCACCAAATCTGCTAATTGGGAAATCGGTTCATATCTTCAAATGCTAAAAAAGATCTATACATACATATATACATATTTTACATATATACATATTCATTCTTGGCCAGATCCCTTTTTTTACATATACCAAATCTGCTAACAGGAACCACTCTATATCTATATATACTCTATATCTATTAATTCAAAAACAAACCAAAAAAACCACAAATATATATGTATATATATACATTAACAAGAATCGGCTACCTATCTATATCTATTAATTCAAAATCGAAAATTGGAGCAGATCCGGCCACCACCAAGATCCGTAACCCAACATTTCTAAAAACAATTTCTATTCTATTTATCTCCAAAAATGGCAACTTTACAAGTACCCCATCTCGATTTGGAAGCCAACAGTGACCGGAGCGGTGGCGGAGACGGTGGTTCACGGTCATCTGATGCTGTTGTTGGAGTTCTTCTTATTTCTTTCTCATATATATATGTATACTGAGTTTTCCGGTTGAAGATCGTTGTTGTTGTTGTTGTTTACCGGTAATCTCCGGTCATCGGAATCTTTGTTGTTTCAGATAGTCATTCTTTGTTGTTTCAGATCCAGGTAATGTTATTGTTTTAGGTGTGTAAAGTTAGATAGATATATGGGGAAGTATAGAACAGGATGGGGATGGCAATGGCGATGGCGATGGCTGTCGATGGCTAGGGAAGGGTGGCCGGATCTAATGGTGGTGGTGCCGACAGTGATGAGACTTTGGTGATGGTCGTGCCTCCGATTATTAATAGATCTGGTGGTGGTGGTGCCTTGATTTATTAACAGATCTGGTGGAAGCGGTGGTCGTCGGTGACAGTGGTGGTCGTCGGTTGGTGATGACAGTGGTGGTCGTCGGTTGGTGGTGACAGTGGTGGTCGTCGGTTGGTTGGTGTATGAAGAAGATAGATCGGTTGGTGGTATATGAAAAAGATAGATAGATATAAAGAAAAAGATATGAAGAAGATAGATAGATAGGTAGGTACATATAAAGAAGAAGAAGATAGATAGTTTAGATACAGATATATGGGATATAAAGAAGAAAATATGAAGAAGATAGATGGATAGATAGATAGTCCTTATAAAAAGACAAAAATACCCATCATGTGCAGGGCACATGATGGTGAGTTAACGGCTGTTAGTGATTTTGGACCAAAACCGTTGACGGAG
>JAOEHQ010046894.1:0-11205 GCA_025447715.1 Asclepias incarnata
ATGCAAGTCGAGCATATGTATGCAAGTGAGCATATGTATGAAATTTAGTTAAAAAAAGGGTTCCTAAAGGTTCCTAATATAACATTTCCCTATATATATAGTTTCTAAAAACACGTTAGAAATTTTACATATTACCGCCGGGGCAACGCCCAAGTAACATAACTCCTATATATATATATATATATATAATATATATATATATATAAATTGAATGGTCTCGTTGATCAGTTGGTCTTATGAGCCAAAGGTCGTGGGTTTGAGACCTGCCTGGACCAAAAACTAAGAACTTATGTTTTGCTTAATTAAGAAAAAAAGATGTTTACTTCAACTATTTGCATTTCTAGTACCATCGACATGAAACTTCCCAAAATTTCCTTCTACCATGTACTTTTCCTCCTTTTCAATGTCTTTTAGCCACAGACATCAGTCACTTTTTGAACCAAAATTCACCGCCTTCACTTAATCGACGATATCTCTTTAGCCACAACCTCTCATCGCCTGAATCCACCACCATCGAAACGCTCTCTTCTTCCTTCTTACGGGTTCAGGAGATAACATTTTTCGATGTCGCAATCGTGTAAAATTTACAATACAATGTGGGGACGGTGGGTTTGGACATTGGGTCATTGAAAGAAAAAAACTGGCGTGGTTGGGGATACAATGGTGAAGGTTTATGGTGGAGGGAGATGCTTTTTGGGTCAAGGTTATAATGAGTATCCATCGGACGAATGGTAGATTGGGAAATGAAACTAGGTTGGGTTGTGGTACTCAGAATAAAATTGTCAAAATAGAGATGAAGTTAGATAGAATGTGGGTTGGATTTTCATCCTCATTTGTAAAATAAAAAGTAAGGAATGAAAAATCAACATTGTTGGGTTTATATGTGGCTGGGTAATAGTAGGTTATGTAGTGAGTTCCCCTGATCATTTCATCTTGATTGCATTATGGAGAAAGTCGTGGAGGACATGGGGAATGGTGTGATGAAGTTTGGATATATGCTTGGGATTGAGTTAGAGATCCTCAAGGAAGGGCGACAGGAGAACTTGAGAACCTGGTATCATTATTATCTACATTTTCCTTGTCTCATAAGTGTATGGACACACGAAGATGGAGTTTTGATGACAAAGGCATCATCTGGGTCACAAAATTCTCTTCTTGGTCCATATTGTAAGAATTGGTTTTCGTAGGCATGGTTGTGATACCATGTCGAACATGCTTGTACAAAGGAAGGTAAATGTGTTCACGTGGCACATTTAAAAAGGAAGGATAACAGTTTAGATTGAACTTGATTAAAGTGGTATCGATCTAAACTTAGATCTATGTCCATGTTGTAAGGACATCGAGTGATATACTTTTAATCGTTGCTAAGAGGCTATGAAAATGTGAGAAATTATTTAAAGGTGGAGGCTTCCGTTAGTATATATTGTATATGGAGTGTTATTAAAACCGGACCAGACCGGCGTGTTAAACCGGTCGGACGCGAACTAGATAGGTGAACGGGTTTTTTTGAAACGGTCTGGTTTAACAACAAGAAAATACATTTTAAAATTAATTTTAGACGTGAGTACTCGAACTAATGACCTACTGTTCCAAGAGAAGAGCCCCTGTCAATTAGAGGTACCTTGTGTTGATTTAAATTTAGGATATATGATATATAACAACTTGCAAACTAGATATATAGGTTTTTAATATAAAAAACCTATGTTTAAATTTAGGATATAGATTTATAACAACTTACAAATTGGATATATAGGTTTTTAATAAAGAAAAAGTTACTAATAAAAATTTATGGGCCGAAGAATCAAACTTATGACTCTTGCTACAACATGCAATGTCCTTTTCCATTAGAGACAACATGCTTTTATGTTATTATTTCAACTATTAAATACATAAGTGTTCTTGTATGGATATATATGTATATATATATATATATATATATACGCAAACATCACTACTTTGTTCGGTCTCGTCTGACCCGTTAAACCAGTTGAACTTTGAACCTCCCATTAAGCCAATTCGACTTCTAGTCCGGTTATGATAACATTGATATAATGGTATTATGCATTGTATTTTGTATATTGGCTATCCCATTGTAATTGTATATTGGTCCATGGAGGCTCATTTATGTAATTATGTATATAGTATTGGCTCAACTAGATAGGAATAATAGATAATTTGGGTTTCTACATATTTCATTGGAATCATGTGTTTACTGGATGGTTGTAAAAATCGGCGGGGTCGGTCGAGAAATCGAGATCGGGGGCTTGAGGATTCGATTCAACGGGATCGGACTAAAAATTGGTCAACGGGCCAAGACTCGGGTCAACTTTGGTCAAACTCGACCTACTCGGTCAAAAATCGGCGACTCGGGTCAAAACTCGGGTTAACTCTTGTTTTTTTTTTTAAAATAAACTTTTAATAAATCCTAAATTGGTTTAAGTTTATGTTTCTAAACAATTAAGTTTGAACTTTGAAGTATTTTGTTAATGTTTCTAAACAATTATGTTTAAGTTTGAAGTTTTTTATATATTATCTAATAAATTATTATTTTTATATACAAAAAACCCAATCCGATTTCTCCCCGATTCGATCCCGAGTTTTTACAAAATCCTGACTCACCCCCTCGTCGATCCGATCCCCAGTCACGAGTTTCCCAACCTTGGTTTACTGAAAAGAAGACAAATTGTTGACTTGTCGAATCATTGGGTTTAAAACATATTAGATAAAGGGCGAATCATTTGTAGTTTATGGATTTCTGATCGAGGTGTGTGTCATTCCGATAAAGATTCGAGCTTCAGGGTTGAAGAGTAGTTTCTCGCCACACATGGTATTGTTTAGTAGGTGTGTAGATTTTAGAATCAGGCATCACGTGACAATTGCATGTATAGTGACAACGTTACTCTTATGGTTGTCCATGAAGGGTTAACAGAAGTTTAATTTTCAATTATCAGTTAATCGATATTTTCGGTTCAAAGTTTTGTTGATCCTAAATCTAACCCAATATCCCGGTTAATCTATTTTTTAAAATATTTTTGATGGTTTGAATATTTGGTTAACCACTTAACTAGTTTTCAAAATAAATCAATATAACTTTTAGCAATGAGAACTATCGTTAATATGTATAAAAAATTATCAATTTATTAAAACTAATCCGAGTATTTAGGATCGTCCGAATGGTCTCATCGGTTTTGCTTGTCTTTTGTGTCACAAAAATGACACCATTGGTATCGCTTCGTCGATTGCCTCATTAGTTTTGGTGCATCGCTTAATTGACGAAATTGCTTTTCCTAGTAGGTTTTTGGTGGGGTATTTTTATATAAATATATGTATGTGTTAAAATAAAGTAACGAAGGAAGTGATGAGGTGCTGTTGACAGATGTGTGTCAGTTTAAAAGTATTTACATGACGCTAATATAGCAAAATTGATGAGCAACTAAGCTGGTCACGATAAAAAACAGCCTTATAATAAATCACTAAATGGATTATTTTTTTTGGAACGACATTTATATTCTTAGTCCTAAACTAACTCAAATAATACTAAATTCACTAACAAATGGGCTACCTATCGGAGGTATGAAGAGGTAAAAGTAAAAATACGTTTAGCATCCTACGTTAAGCACACGGTTATCAAATATCAATCATAGTGGTCAGCCTCCTCTTCATTTCCATTAAAAACAACAACCAACAGCTGTCTATTAACATTCCCCAATCCTGTCCTCGTCAACACCGGAATCTTTCTCTACCGGAATAAACAACCACCTGAAAACGACGTCGTATCGTCATCAATCAATCAATCAATCAATCATCATATAGCGCGTGTATCGTACCTTCCGTTAAACTTTACGGTAATATTAAGTCTATATCTCGATCTTCAATCACGGATCTCATATTTTTATATCTAATTTGTTAATTTTGATTGTTATACAGATATAAAGTGTATATATATACACATACACGCGCCATTTTTAGGGATTTTTATTCGATTTTGATTTTCCGATGGCCGCTCCACCAGCTAGAGCACGTGCAGATTATGATTATCTTATTAAGCTCCTTTTGATCGGCGATAGCGGTGAGTGTTTTTTATGTATTTAATTGATTATATATTTGTATATATGTATGCATATGTATTATCTGTATCTATATGTAGGTATTTTTGAATGTGATTTATGTACTGATCTAGGTTTATTTGCTTAATGTGTAAATGTACCATAACTCTAATAAGTGATGTTAGAAATTAGTCTATAGATAGTTCCATTGAACATTCGTGTAATCGTGTGCAGTAGCCGTATTAAGCCCACTGATGTTTAATAATATGTTAGAAAGGTGTAATAGAGTGGGCGGATAGGGATGTTACGATGGAACAAGTGACGTTACATGATTGTTTGTGAAATGTAGGATCACACAAGAAAGTCATAAATCACTCTTTATTATCTTGATGGGAGAATACTTAAATACCAATATGTAAGACTATATAGGGAGTCTTAGACGTGATAGATAAATTAAACAGTTAAAGGGAATCATATGGTTATCTTAGCTATAAGTCCACTCTACTTTATCATGACGTGCTACTGCATCAAAATATACAAGATGTTACTATATTTTCTATGTTTTTTTTTCCAAGTATATACTTGAATGAATGGTTTACCAGTATGTTGCATGTTCATAGTTGATACTGTCATTATCGTATAGTGACATCATCTTTTTTCCAAATTTGATTCAACTTACATACCATACGTTATCAATAACGGTTGAGATGTTAACATTTGGCCATTCGCTCCATTAAGGTGTCATATGTCCATTCATGTTTGTTAGTTTGACTAAAATGGGATATAGAGGTAAGAGGATGTAATTATGACTGTATCATATAATGTGTGATTGATACATCTTTTCTTTGGGGATGCAATTCAAAAAATAATGTCTAAGTACAATAACCACTCTGTTCTTTTTCCAAAGGATGGAATAGACACGTGCTAGAGTGGGTTAAACGTTAAAGGAACAAATGACTATAAAAAAGCGATAGCACCATCATGCACAAGGGATTGACAACAAGAACAAATGTCACCCAATACACTAATGAAATCACTAGATTTATTATGATGGTAGATTACACCGCTAGATGCATGATGTTACAATGTTTTTAACTCAATGAAGAACTTGGAAACATTTGTAGATTGGAAGGAATGTGAATATTTATCGTAATAATTTTCCGACTTAATAATAGAACAATAATAGCTAATTAGCTATCCTGAATACCTTTCTATATGATCTGTCTTCTAAATGTTCTTTGGAATTCATATTGAAACAGATAAATTAGACTTGGTTCTAAGTAGTAATGATTAATTTTCAAAGTTTAGTTTCTTTGGATCTTCTTCTATGCTCATCTTCCCCCACTAAATCAAGGCTCTGTTCATTCAAAACATCCTATTTTTATTTACTTTTCCAAACATTATTTATGAAGTATGTGGAACATCACCCTTTACACTTAATAGATTTAGTTCATATAAATGGTCCGGTCTACAAATTGAAAACGAAAGTGGTCCTAATCAATCTAATTTTGTTGGTTGCAGTTTGTACCATATTGTCTTTATGAGTTTATGTTTGCGGTTTTATGAACTTCCCTGATGTTAGTGGAAGTTGAAACTTTAGAATTCTGTGCATGCCTGTTATTCAAAACATAAATCTTAAAAGTGTCTTTCATAGGCACTGTATTCTACCTTTGAGATCACATACAACACATGCTAAGACATTCTGAGAACGTTAACTGTCATTAACGTTGCACTTTTTCAATCTTACTCTTCTGTTATGTGGCCCACATTTTCTGTTAGTTATTGTTTACGTGCCTTTACGTGGCAGCATAAATACGATGGGCTTAGTTTTCTTTAAATTGTGTCTTAATGAGCTGTCTTTTTTCATTTACTTACAGGTGTGGGAAAGAGTTGCCTTCTCTTGCGTTTTTCTGATGGGTCTTTCACT
Organism: Asclepias incarnata; assembly: GCA_025447715.1. NCBI lineage: Eukaryota > Viridiplantae > Streptophyta > Magnoliopsida > Gentianales > Apocynaceae > Asclepias > Asclepias incarnata. Next base: position 5,974 of record JAOEHQ010046894.1, read on the forward strand.
ACTAGTTTTATCACGACCATTGGGTGAGTTAATTTCATAACCACTGCATTAACAGTTGATCTTTTAAAAAAAAAATCTTTTGACTTTAGAAAGGCTAAATTCTTTACACAGTATTGATTTCAAGATAAGAACCGTTGAACTTGATGGCAAGCGGATCAAACTCCAAATTTGGGACACAGCTGGTCAGGAACGATTCCGGACAATCACAACTGGTACAGCCTGGCTCTCTTTTAGTAGATAATATTATTTTAGTTGTTTATGTGACATGTAATTTCTCTGTACATATTCTTGAATATAGCTCTTATAGGTCAATCTTTTGTTGGGTTTGATTTTTATAAATAGAGGTGGGATAATGGATGTGTTAATAGGTCAAAGCGTGTAACCGTTTTGTGTGGGTCAAAACGGGTTGGGTTGAGTTGGCCTTGAACACTTGTTGTCTTAAAAAGTTAATATGCCTGTAATGTTTAGCATGTTGAATATGAATAGTAAAAAAATATTACTTCATTAGTAGTGTAAAAGTTTTGAATAAAATAATGCATTAGAAATACACCACGGGGTGACTTTCGACCTGTTACATTCGTAGCTAACCTTTTTGATCTTACTCGTTTGATCTGGTAGGACTGGTAGAGATAAACCATAACTCGAATCAGTTTATTTACTAGTAACTGGGTGGAACTGGCACTTCTACTATCCAAAGAAACCTGCTTTTCCCTAAAAAACTTAGTATTTATAACTCTGAAGTACTCATGTTGTCCTTTAGATTATAAATTTATAATGATATTTAATTTACCCCCTTAACCCTCCAAACTCCAGCTTACTACAGGGGAGCTATGGGTATATTGCTGGTGTACGATGTTACAGACGAGTCGTCTTTCAACAGTAAGGTTTTCTATCCTCAACCATGATAGTCTAATTTAGCTTGCTTTTTACCTTATAACCATTCTAGTTGGTCAATTGACAGTCAGTTATTAGCATGAATCTCATTGTTCACCATCTTTGGTTTCTCTTGTTGCCAGACATAAAAAACTGGATTCGCAACATCGAACAACATGCTTCTGATAATGTTAACAAGATCTTGGTCGGGAATAAGGCTGATATGGATGAAAGCAAAAGGGTATTCTAGTTTCTGTATTTGTGACTTTTGTATACTTTCGAATAAGGTTTTATTGAAAGGTGGGAAGATGGGTGGGTTAGGATATGGGTCAAAACGGGCCTGGCAAGTCATTTTAGTACTTGTTGAAATGGATCAGGATGGGTTGGTTATTTTGTCCATTTTAAAGTGTGTGTGTGTGTGTTTTTTTATATATTTTATTTAAGATATTAACTTTGATCACCAAAATATTATAATAACAATAATCATCTAATTTTTTTTATAGAATAATTTTGGGTGAAATTCAACCCATTTGACCCGTACTCCTTTTAGCTACCTTTTTTTGACTTGACCTATTTGAGATAAAACACAACTCAAACTTACCATATCACAAATAAATGAGCCGAAATTGCCACCTCCAGTTTTATGCTTTAAGAAAACTAAAGGAAATCTGACATCATCACATTTTTTCATAGGCTGTACCGACCGCAAAGGGCCAAGCACTTGCCGATGAATATGGCATTAAATTCTTTGAAACTGTAAGTAAATTAGCTTTCATACCCTACTATTTTATATGTTTGAATTACTTGTATAATGATTAAAAGGGAATCTTGAAAAACCTTGTTAATGCAGAGTGCAAAAACCAACCTTAATGTTGAGGAAGTTTTCTTTTCAATAGCAAAGGATATCAAACAAAGGCTTTCAGAAACCGACACTAAGGCTGAGGTATGTTTCCAAAGTTGATTCAGGAATACTGTCAATTTAGTTTTAGTAACAAACCTTCTAAGATTAAAGCTAGAGGTGTAACATGAGCGGTCCTGACTTCTGGTGGGTTGGGTTTTGGTGGCATGAAACATGTTTTGTTTAGAATTTATTTATTTTACTACATACATAGTGTGTCAAATATGATCACAAATATTTTTTCTGAATAGTGTTCTAAAATTTTAGGGTGACTATTGAGCCATTTGATTCTCTTTTCCTTTAAGCTTCTTGAATGGTTTTATCGTTTGACCTGTTAGAGATAAACCATAACCTGAATCAATCCATTTTATAGTAAATGGGTCGAAGTTGGCAAATTGCCATTGTTGATTGAAAAACAGGTTATGAATCTTGCTAGTCATAGTTCTAATCGGTTTATTATTTCAATCATTGCAGCCATCAACGATTAAAATTAATCAACCAGATGCAGCAGCTGGAAATGGTCAACTTACACAGAAGTCAGCTTGCTGCGGTACTTAAACGTACACATAATTCTTCATGGTGCTGCTTTTTACGCAGCTGGTTGGTGATATATAGCCGGAGAAAAACTAATTGTTACAACAATATGTCGATGGCAGTGCTTGTAATATGCAGCAACCTATCTGCCATTCATTTGGAATTGTGTTAGTGTGTTAAAGGTAGTCTCTTTCATTTTAAAAATCACTTTTCTTGTATTTCTTTTTTCTCATTTTGTTTCACATCTTAGTAACTTGGTGTAGACAAATATACTTTTGTTTGATGTTTGTAATTTTTTTTTTGTCCAAGTGGTTTGACATATATCTTGTAGGGCTAACAATGGTGTCCTGGAAGTAACCTGATTGTACTAAACTTATTATGGTCTTGTTTGTGTATTTTGATTTTGTAAGACGAGTCTCTGTTGTTCCTTAATCTGATCATATTCAAGTTCTTATGCTATCTCCAATCAAAAACTGCAATTCATTTTTTTTTTAATCACGAGTGTTCTACTCGTTTTTGCGAGCAGACTAATCCCAAGACCTGACTCGCTTTGCGAGCCCAGAGTCAGAACAGATGATTTTTTGTGGCCATTAGGGTATCTTTTTTAAGGAACCATGGATGAACCTGAGGGAGTTTCATCCTTTGTAAGACACATGCCCAACTAATGGACCACCACCCTAGTGGTTAAACTGCAATTCTTTATATTAAAGTTTTCAGCTTCACTCCATTTTTTTGTATATAATAAAGATGTGAGTTGCTTTGGATTCTTATATTTATTACAATAAAAACTGATGCCCGTGCTTTAAACCTTTCGAGTGCTAGTCGATGAATGATCGTCTGATCCCCTTTGTTGGCCGTGCTTTTAGATCTAAAGCTCGATTAAAGCATTAACGGATATGTCATCCGTTGTGCATTCATGTTTTCTGAAAACTATAACGTCTTCACAAGATTGATTTAGACAACTACACAGGATTCTAAAACAACATTCATGGATTTTTATTTTTATTTATTCTTTTTTTTTTCTTCTTCTGTTTGGAGTAAAAATAGAGATCAGTATAACTATATTTATATTATACATAGAAAAATTATGAACATTAAAGATATATTTTACTAGTTTCATGGTATAGTTTTCTTGTATAAAAGTCACATTGTTTTTATATTATTACATTATTGTAATTCTAATAGTAAATAATTAATATAGACAAGGAAAACGTGATGGCTATAAAAAAAGGAAGGAAAAAAAAGAGGAAGAAGCGTAACATATCGAACACAAATGATAACTCAGAATTTTGAATGCCTTCATTTTATGATTTACTATATAAAGCAATAAATATAAATATATAAATAATATACAATAAAAGTAGTTTGTAATCAGTTAAATAAAAGGTATACATGTATTTTTACATCACGTACGTTTGTATACAATCTGCATATATACAGAATTCTCATATTTCAAATAATAATGTAAAACTGAAATCCTATTCTCTATAAAAAAAAACAAAAAAAAAAACTATAAATGAACTAAAATCACAAAAATACTACTAGACCAAATTCTATAAAGCAATTTCCACAGTTCCACGATTACAATTATTCCATATTTTAATTTCATTTTGAAAAGGTGTCAAATTCAAATCCAAACACAACCCTCTCGCGCCACCATCTCCCTCTTCTACCACCACCGGCGCCGCGACACTCTTATCCACGTGACTCTCCCGATGTTTCCGCATATGACCACCCAACGCTTGCCCGAGCTCAAACTCTAATCCACAAATGGAACATTCATGTGTCTTGGCCTTTGTGGGCGACTGATCATTATTCGTTGTTTTAGGCTTCTTGTGACTTGTACGATGGCCGCCAAGTGCTTGGAAGGACGAAAACTTCTTGTTGCATGTCTTGCAATGGAAATTAGCCTTACCGGGATTATTGGTTTGGCCTACACGATTGAGTAACATCATGCAGTTGGCCATAGCTAATTTTTCAACCTCGCCATCATTCTTCCAATTTCTCTTCATATCACTGATCTTTTCTTTCTAGCTTAATTTACGTACCACAGATAACTCACGCACGATCACACAACCTTTTATTTGATCAATGAGAGTATGATCGATCGAGCTGAGACACGTACAGTTAATGTACTATGACACGTTGGTCATGTCAAAACTTAATATGTTACAGAAGTCAATAAAAATGTATTTTGTCAATTGTATGTATGAATATATGCGTTTTTGTGTGCTTAAATGGACATATATATACTATTGGACCAACACACACACACACACTCATAAACAAACAGATCTTAGTATTCTCATGTTACAACTTTTAAGGTGGGTTGGTTTGACTGCGTCAGCAGTGACGCACCTTGGGCTTTTTATTGCTCGTGGGTTGACTATGTTTCTAGAATTTTGAAATCATTGACTTATAACTCAAAGACTGGGATATTAACAAGATGATGAAAAATAAAAGCACAATGCGCAGGCCACCAAGCTTGATTTTTTTTATTTTTTAATGATCTTGCTCAGTAGGAGGGCTTTCCCCCTTCTGTACAGCCTGATTCTCTCTCTGGAAATATATAAAAAAGGGTTATAAAATCACTCTTAAGACCATTGGATGATTTTCAATTATGATTTACTAGGAATGTACCCGCGCAATGTGCGGTGATTAATAATTTTTCAAAAAATTTAAGTTATAGTGTATATGGAATTCGTAAATTCATTCAGTACATGCATCAAAAGGTGATGGTGGCCGGCCGCCGGCTTCGCCGACTGCCGGTTCTAGACAGCGTAACACATAGGTATATAAAAAAAATGGGTTTGTTATTATTGTTAGAATAGCTAAAATTGATTATGTAATTTAATATAAAAATAATATATAATCAATTAATATATAAATAATACAAATATTAAATGATATTAAATGATATGATATAT